>UZAN01040940.1:38149-58153 GCA_900618425.1 Echinostoma caproni | reverse complement strand
CATTCATCTCGAACGAGAAGCAAGTTCGTGGTGCAGGATCGCTTTTGCCTAAACCCGTGTTGAGCTGTCGAGAGAATGCTGTATCTTTCGAGATGTTCCATCAGAGAATCGGCCACAATTGACTCCATGACCTTCGATAACACTGGAAGCAGGGTCGCAGGTCTATAGTTAGCGGGGTCACTACGACAACCACCTTTGTATATGGGAGAAATGACTCCTTGTTTCCATGTATAACGGCACAATAATAAATAAAGCTTTGTTTGGCAGTAGTCGCTTTTTGTAATCGTTTTTAATCAGGTGATCATTGACCATTGGCATCGTTCATCCTACAGCGCAGCTTTTCCAAACCCAACATCGACGAACGACGTGATACAGGAAGGATGATGAGTTTTCAATATCGCGCTCAACAACCGTATCGTCGATACAACCAAATATTAACTGACTGTTTGGATCCCGGTGCTGAGGCCTGTTCCGTTCTATGCGGAATTCTCGATTTTCTAGTCGAGCCGATAATTGTACTAGTTCGGTTAAACTGTGGTATCATCAACTCGTGCGTGTCCGAGGTCGATGTGCCTGTGCGGTTTATCTTTGTTTACCTCGGTCCTCCTCGACCGGAAATGAACTATCCAAAATTGGCTCGTGTGTTTGCTGTAATGATGAGCAATCCGGTAAGTTCAATCGATTTTTCCATTTTAATTCCTAAAACCAAATGTATAGGTGAACTCATGAAAGGGGGCATTAAACTCAGTTTCATTTTCATCTGCTATTCATTTAGAAACAGATAAACTTTGCAAACTAGAATATTCAAACAATGCGGGCGTATACCGAAACGAACAGCGTTTTTGCTGCGGAAACAATTCGAATAAATTTTGCCCAGTAAATAACTTAAATTTATACTTCGATGAGACGCAACGACCAGAATATCAACCCCAGAGACAAAAAGATAGTTTTATGATCACGGCTCTTTGAATGTTTATCGTCGATTATATAAAGTAATGTTGTTGAGCACGGATTAAACATTGCTTGAGGGAAGAGCTTAATACTGTTCTTGTTGAAAAGTATTTAGGCAGCGCGAAGATAAGTTATCTTACAGTTTGTCATTCGTATACACACTTTGATCAGATTGAGGACAGACATGATACTAAAGTGACCAGAAGCATAACAGAAAGGAAGGATTTGCGTATTGATGAAGAAATTGTTATTAAAAAGTTATAGACAAAGAAGATCAACGATAACAAGTCCACTGACATCCTCAGCGTGGAGAGTTGGTCTTGCAACCGTCAACCAACACACTAAAACACAGGAATATATGCCCTTTCCTTAAGGGCAAGTCTGGAGAGATCAAAGTAACTTTAAAGGTGTCGCAGGTTGGCGAAGCTACTGTAGCTTTTGTTAATTGTAACATGTTATCTTCACTAACTCCAGCTGCAAACAGGCCCTCGAAGTACTTAAAGTTTTACAAGTGAACAGAGGTTGACATTAGGTGTTCAAGCTGATAATGCTTCATTACTAGAACTAAATCAGCTTCACGATGCTTTTGAGGCTTCGCACTGATGAGTAACCCAAAACGATTACGGGTATAAATGTGCACATTCTCTGTTTATCTGAGCATCCGAATTACCTCTGTAGTTGCCTTAATAGAATTTAAGATGCGAAATGACATACGTTTGTATCACGTATTTTTTGTTCGCTGTGGTTTCTAATGAAAAGCAGTTTTTCTTTTTTCGCCAGTTATTTATTCACACAAACTTGTACATCACAACTGATGCAAGAAGTGCCGTCCTTTAAATGGTTAATTTAATTTCTGACGGATCACGGAACTACCAGCTGAATTGTACTACTTATTTGGCACAAAAGTATTTAGTTAGACGAATAGAATACAGAGGGAGCATAGGAAGTTTCTTTTACTTTGTGAAGTAAATTTCTGATGCCTTTCCTGAGCAGAAAAAATGATGACTGCCTTGGTGTAGATAAATCATATTTTCATGTTATACCATGCAAGAGGAAACTCACAAAATATCGTTTTGTTTTTACCCCGGTTGGATGAAATTAGACTTTTCGCTCTTGCGTGTATGATGCAACAAACGTTGGTGATTTGTTGAAAGCTACCGACCTCTTTATGACGGAATCACTGGTCATGCCCATTACCCGCTACACGCATCCGGACGCGTTAGCAGGTATGGTGCGGCAGATTGAAGCGTACAAACGAGAGCTAGCACCGGACAGTGAGGGTGACAGGAGAATGCGCAGTACGTTATCATTCATCTGGTATACTGGTACAAAAACTACCCGTATAATTTATTATAATCTTTTGCTACTATAACCGTCGATGAGTGATCTCACTATTGCTGTAATTGCACTAATACAGGGAATCATTGTTATGAATGAGAAACATTCATGACCCTATCCGATTTGTTTCTTTTCAATTTGAAAACTACTTTAGTTAATTAAGAGGTGGCATACATGATGGAATACGCAACATGAGGTGAAGCAATGTAAACTTCTAATGTCAGTTTGCTTTAACTAAGGAGAGCTGTAACGTAAGAATGTATTTCCATTTTGCTCATCAAATGTTTGCAGACCGCTGGATTACATTATTCCACGAAGTAGCCCATTGAAATAGGCCACTAAAACATAAGAAGGAATAAAGGTGCCATAAAGCGTTTAGTTGCAATTAACTTTCATTTGTTTTTTCTCTTCCCACCTGATATACAAATAATTTGCTCAATCACTGTTGAAAGTATGCTCATGTTTCATTCTAAAGTATAAAGAAAAAAACAAGCATGCAAAAATGCTTATCATTGCACTTGGATATTATCTCGGCTTGTCTATTTAACCGCATCTTTTAAGAGATTCTCAAAGGAAATTAAGTTTTTACTTATACAGCTGATGCTGTTGGAAAATAGCATTCCGATAATTACATTTGCTGCATTGAACTTAACAAGAAGTCTTGAAATAGAAATATGAACTCACCGGAATCGCAGCCAGATTAAACCACTCAATTATCCTGGATAAACACTAGTCGAAACAGTGTTCTGCGACTTAATAAATACAATACATGTGAAATCGAAGATCCTAACGATTTCTATTGTAAAATGGCCAGGTTAACGTAAGCGGTAGTATCACAAACATTAGATCGGCATGCCAGAGCATGGAAGAAGGATATCATTTTCAAGAGCAGCTCTCATGCTATTTTAAAGAACTATACTTATAAATTGCCTTGCCTACAAAAGCCGAAAATTTCCTTTACCATCCAGGAGGCTAACTTTCGTGAAATTGTCCCTCTCAGTGTAAAATATCTCGTCTTCGGTGGACCTGACTGTAGAAATAGAAGTAAAAATCTTCTCTTCACAGAATGTTCATGTTTCTTGTCCGTGCGGTTCACAGCAAAGCCGCATAATATGATTCGGTCTGTCTGCACCATGAAACTTGGTGACATTCAATGCTTGTGGATGTGAGTTCGGGCATAACTACTTCGAGTTGTGTAGAAACAATCCTGGTTTATTGTTGATCTACAGTTATCATGTTAGCTGTACGAATGAATGAAGCAAAAGGAGATCTACCATCATCTGTGAGGTTTTATAGGTTCCGAATAAATTTCGGCACGGTCAGCAAAGTGAGCCATAGCGGACTGTAGCACATCATTTATCAGTCAAACTGTCTACTTTAATGCTTCTGACGTTGATTGAATGACATCGGAAATGAAAGTGTTATGCGCAACACAGGTAAATTGGAGTTTTGTAGATATAAAGGTAATTGGTTTACTTGAATTATTTTTAAAAGGCAGAGTAAAAACTGTTTGTTCAATTTTTAAACTTCAAACAATGTTTTTGTTCTGAAATGTATCTGAAAACTGCTTATTATTTGATATTCAACTTTCTGTTTATAGTAAAAGTTGAAGGCAAGTACTGCAAACGATTACCGAGTTATCGTCCGCGAAAATCAAAGTGAAAGAACGAAAATGACATTGACAGCAAAGCACAATGCTATGCTCACACTATAGACCCTTCCTGAACCATATGCTCCAACGTTTTGCTTAATCACTGCTTTCATTGTTCTTGGATTTTCGCTTCCAGTGATGCATTTTCTGAAGAATAAATGGATGTTAAAATGCTGTTTTATTGTTCTTCGCGCCTTGAAATCGATCATTCGTTTTTTCTGCTAACGTCCGTCCTAATGAAAATCAGGTGCTATGACCTCAAAAAAGCAGAGTCAAGTGGAACTAGGCACCATTGGATCGGGGAGTAGAAAGCTATCGGCACTAAACTTGGCACTTAAGGATGGTGCATTACATGACGCTGTAGTTCAGCGTCTCTCCCTTGCCACCATCGAGCCGTTAAGTTGTCGCAGGCGATTTGTTCAGGACTTCTGCCCACCGTTTGTGGATGTGGCTCGCGGTTTACGACCATGGGTTCAAAGAATGCCCAGTGACTATCGGGACGCATTTCGGAAGGATAATGTGGGCATTGTGTTTTGCAGCGTATTGTTTCTCTATTTTGTCAATTTGGCTCCTTGCATCACATTTGCGGCCTTACTCAGTGAGTTTAAATCTTTAGTTGCTGTCCTGTTATAGAAAAACGTTTGTAATTTGTCCGATGATCAATGAATTTGAACATTAGTATCTAGCTTAAAAGTAGAACTTAAAAAAACACAACGAAAACGGTTGTGATTGATTTTCAGTGGATATCATAAATGTGAATCTTATAATGTTAATTTGGTCCTGATGTATTGCGAAATCCAAGATGCGTTTGTTTCGGGGGTGTTTGTTTACCCATAATGAAGCTTATTTTCATCCGAAATAAATAAACACTTAGTTATTATTACAGTCCGCTAGTGGGATATGTCATAGAACGACATGCGGTTCATTGTAAATCGGATTTATCTGCTAGGTTCATTGAAGAATCAAAGTTCATTTATCTCCGGTCCGGTTAGGAACGTATCAATTTTGCACAAATCTGCTAAATGAGATCACCGTGACGTAACTTTCACGCAGCCTCGGAAAATTGAATGAAGAGATCATAGTGCAAAACAGATGAGCTTCTAGTATGTTAGAAATTTTGCATCAAGAAGCAACTTACATGATATTCCAATAGACCTACTTTTTCAAGTTTTTCTCAACCGGGAAGAAGTGCTACTTTGGGGCCATCTGAACACTTCTGCTTTCTGGTCTGTCATCGCTGTTCAGTCAGAGATAGGCAGTCTAAAGGCTGCAACCAGAGCCACTGCATAAAGTTCCGAACGTTTATGCAAATGAAAACAATAGGTTTAATAAAAATAATTATGTTGGGCAAAATGATATATGCACCTATAAACTGTTTTTAAATTAGGCAAGGACATATGCATTTGTGCACATTCCACAAAACCGGTAATCAAAGATAGCCTGTTTCAGAAATACTGTGAAGAATTAGTGATTTAACGCGGAGGAATAGCCACAGGGCATCTGATTAGACTATTTTGAACTGATTATGTGTTTGATTTAAATCTAGATGTCTAATTAATTAATTAGTTTCTCATTGTTGTTTTTTTGCGCCTTTGAAGGACATAAATATTAAGCGACTTAATCAAGGCCTTAAGGAACTGCTTCTCATATTTCGAATGTAATTAGAGTATGATAAATCAGTATGCATCACGAAAATAATCCTAAGTGCTTTATGGATTCCTCGGAGTTTCGACCGTTTATAAACAACCGCGAGCGCAACTTACTTGAGCATGAATTTAATTCCTTTTCCCTGCCCAAACAGATACACAAGTCAGTTCCAAGTATACAGTCAGTTTGACTGTATTCTCGACTGGTGCCTACTTGATAATATTCAACCTGCTGGCAGGTCAACCTCTGGGATTTGTTGGGATCACCGGGCCGACATTTATTTTGGAATCAACATTAGCCTCGGTCAGTGAATTCAATCCCTTTCTTTGATCTCATAAATTCAATGTGAACTACTGTGTTAAAACATTTGACATAACTATACCTAAACGAACACTTTATCGAGTAGATTTACCGGATTGATAAAAGTAAAAAGATATCACCTAACGATTTGTCGACTCGAGTGTTGAACATAGTGTGCGAATAAGGCTGCTATTCATGTTTCTAGTAGCCAAACATGCAGCGTTTTGGTACGCCATTCAGTTGTGATAGATTCGATCACTGATGGAGTGGTTCATATTGTTTAGAAAGCGATTCAAAGNCCTTTGCTCTTCTGTTTTTGCATACAGTTAGCTGAAGGGGCTGGACTGGATCCGTCCATATTACGGTTTTGGACAGCAATGTATTGTGCATTATTCGGGGTCATATTCGTTGCTGGAAATCTAACCGTCATGGCAAACCATATTCGTCGCTCATTGGAGGAAATTTTCAACAGCTTTATCGCTTTTTTCTTTTTACTGAAAGCGTTGTTCACCATGTTCAAGGTGAGATTTTTACCGATTTAAAGATTCAATTTGATATATTCCGTCATTGAATGAACTCGATTAAGGCTTTTATTATAAGAATGATGAATGTATCAATTATTATAATTTATTATTATACTTTTATATGAAATTGTACAAGATGTGCACAATGGTTAGAACGCTTACGAGACAGCAGACCAAATATCCTATTGAATCAAAATTTGTCATAAAAAGGTTTGCCAACTTTCTTTATATCTTGAAAAAGAGGCCAAAATGAGTACCTAAATTTATTGGTGCGAAAATAGGTTTGGAAAAGTTAGAAATGAATTAATTTATTACTGCGCATTAAACAAGCCAAATTGTTTCATTTTATGCAGCTGATTCCCGGTGCACCAGTGAACAATTCACCCGAAGGCCTATTGAAATTCTCAAACCAGCTAGCAATTGCAGGTGCGACCCTGTTTCTAGCATTCATCAAGTTACAATTCTGCTTATTCTTGGCCCGAATTAAACGTGGGAATTATTTCCGGAGAATCGTAAGTAAAACTTATTTTTAGTTACTTATCACCAATCCTTCGTTACGTTTGTAAGTATATTATGTATTTGTGTGTAACTTTTCACTTACTTTTAAGATACTGAATCCGTTACTCGCACAATAGTATTTCTGATTCTAAATAAGCTTCTAACCTATATGGTGTAATAATGTTCTGGATGATGTAGAAATTTATAAAACCAATGGGTTGGAAATATGTTGAGATCTATCAAGTCGTAGTAAATCAGGTGAAGGAACTCTCTAATAAGTAATTAAAATTTAGTCTTGCCTCAACCGTTGTTTAAATAAAAATAAGTAGTACCTAAGATTATGAATGAAGGTAGTTGTTAGCATTGATTGGGGTGAAAGCCTATCTTGCATTGTCTCCCACCCTAAGTTGAATTTATTGATTTGAGTGAATTATATTTAAAACCGATCTGACATTAAATACTTCGCAACGACTTTAGTAGGGAAAAGGTTACTCTTCTGTTGAACAAATACATAATTTTCACAGGGCAGCAATGATGAAAAATAGCAATAATTGTTTCTGTGAATACGGCGACAGACGAAGAAGAAGATAAGAAACCATAATGAAGCCAGTTTTGCGTTCTCCTTAGTTATTTTCTGTTCCTAACCACGACCAAGCGTAAAACCAGGCAAATATTTTGAATATAGTAATTCACTTATACCATATGTTGCACGTTTGTCAACAAGAACATCGTCAAAACCCACTGAACCTCGTCTCAAACTTGAACGAAGAACTGCGCTAGGCTGTCCTTAGATAAATTGCTCCCCGTTTATTATGTTTCGTGTGCCGGTTAATGTATGCAATTTTTTAAAACTGAAATGTGGGCTTCGGATTTTACAAAGGTAACACAAAATACAATACAATACAATCTTTCTCTGTCAAAGTTAACAAGAGCGTTCTAAGCGACCGCAATATATTGGGAAAAATGCCACGGAAAGTTTGCTTTCTCAATAGAATATAAAGTGAATATTGGAGTCCGTACTTTAGACAGGTCCAGTATTTGAATTTGATATTCGTTTAACTGTGAGCGATCTTTGACTTCTAATATGATATTCTTTTACCGGATTCACTTAGAAAAATAGTGCTTGTGTCTCAGACCAGCAAAGTCTCGGCACATTTTCAACTTTGCTTAAGCATTCTCCATTCCCAATGACCCGAATGGTGCATCGTTCCATAACTGATTCTCAATTGATTTTCTGTCTACAACAAGGGATGTGATGTTTGCCCAGCTAACCGAAAAGAGAACCATCACCTTGTTCACAACCTCTAGTCTTTAAACTGACCAGTGAACTTTAACTGTGCACAAAAGAAGTGTCATCCTCACACCACTGGATTGGAGGTGATAAAAAGAGCATTACAACTAATATCAACCGGTGATCAGACAGTCTCGTGTCATGTTGAGCAATTCAAAGAATCGGAAATCGCAGAAAGTGTTTCAATCAGATTGCTTAGATGGTCAGAGGAATTTTAATTGCTTGAGGTCTCGGTTGGGAGGGACAAAACGATGTGAAACGATGGAGTAGTCGCATTGTCAGCTATGGTCAATAAAGAACTACAGAAAGGATAACGCATGTTGTTCAACAGGTTTTATTTTGATGCCGGACTCACACGTATGAATACACAGTTTGTATAACTCTGACGTATACCATCTGTTTTTTATATGTGAAACGTAACTAATTGTCAGCCTGAATGGTTCCGCTGGATAGTAATTCAGGTGTAAAAAATGAAAATTGGATCTAACTCATGTAACAATACTTCTACAGGATATGTGGCACAGATGCGTTCCGAACATGATATTAGTGTAGCGATGTAGTAGTCGCGTTTTATGTGGGTAGTTCTTTGCGTACCAATGGCATTGGGGAACAGCTTCTCAGGATCTTCCGGAACAGCATAATGGATTCGGTGGTGCATTGAGACAAATTACAAACACACGTTGGGACTGCTTTACGATTGATGCGGAGTCTGGAAGAGAACGTGACTACTCTGTTCTATCTAAACCGATTTACCTTCTTATCATGTCTTTTTACAACAAACAGCTAGATACCTCATTTGTAGGTTTATGATATTGAAACTGTCTTCAGTGAAGACTGGGCTATTTTACACTTTTATTTTTGTGGCGGTTCCACTATGCTTATCCGCAAGTCGAAAAAATATATATCTGTTATTTTATGTATGTATAATATGTAATATATTAGAGTAAAAAAAGTAGCAATAGTAAAATAAAGTATAAGATTTATTTTTCTTTAAACCTTGATTCCATAATGCAAAGGGTGAGCAACGTTGTCATGTGTTTAAACAAAGACAAACTAACCCTCACCGAAGAAAGTTCTCATGTCATAAATCTACAAGTCAGGTAATGTATTTCGATGCTTCAGTTCCGACTGGCACATCCAAAAATGTTTTTACGTAATCGCGGTGTGAACCCGGTTTTAAGATTGAAGCACATTGATGAAAGCATTTGGCGTTCGCTCCGCATGCAGCCTTTTTAGCGTCAAATAATATTTACATAACGTTTTGCAACAGCATTAGGAAAAAAATAATATTTTACGTTAATCCTATCTTTGAACTGAATTCAAATCGCAATCTCGGGATATTTATGCCAGTTAATGGCGTAACTAGGTTGTTGGTATATAGGGCTGTCGCTAATAAAGCTTAATTTCATTTTTACATATTCAGATTCGCAAGCTGCTTGGTGCTTTGAACGTGCCCCTCGGTATGCTTCTTATCACTGCATTGGAACGAATATTCTTCCGCAATTTCAAACTTCCAACCGTAAACATCCCGCCGTCAAACAAAATAGATGCATCACGATGGTTTAATATTCCAGACCTCAGCAAGATAACGGATTATGGGAATGCCTCTCCAGGTCTTATACATGGTGTGGCTGTGGCCATCGGATTGACCTTGGCGATCATTATATTTACCGAAGTCGCCCTAAATGGGTAAGCGTTATTACTTCATCATAGGACTATGGACCAGTCTACGAGATTGATTATCGGTAAATTTTCATCTCGGAAGCAGAGTGAATATCGAAAGGAATTGATAAACATTACAAAATTCTCGAAGCTGCTCACTGAATAAGTTCAACTTGATGTAAAAAAGTATATATCGTACAATCTAACGGTTGATGTTCAGCTCCTGGTTCTATAAACTCATTCGGGTGAAAGTGATTGCTTTATTAAACTCTAAAACCAAGTAAGTGCTAAACGAACAAAACGGATTATAAGTAACGCCTTGAAACCAATAGTAAAAAGAGGTGGTATAAGTTAAAGTATCATATTGATCATGAAGTACTTTCTATTTTGTGTTTGGCTGTCTTGGTAGTAAGTAAAATACGTATGTGTTCAATGTTTTTCGTAATTATTCTGTTATTTATAATTTTATGAATTTTTGAGATCAACTTGGTTAATAAAAATAGATACACTCCGTATATTTATCGGAGTCTTTCCGACTCTGCCAGTTCCAGGGGAGTCATAGAGCGATAGGAGAGTGTGAACACAATCTAACAGATAACGAACTGACATCTCATGTTGTTTTGACCTAACTGCAATTATTGATGAAACCTAAAGCAGTGCTCAAATAACTCAAATATTTCAGTGTAAAAGATAGTCTTTAGAACTAACATGTGTGTGAATCAAATTGGAACATTTGATCACGGTTTGCTCTTCTACCTTCATTACAGGATCACAGCCATGAAGAACAAAGCGGTTAAGTCCAATGTGTTTGCCATCGATTTAGTCATCATGCAGATCTGCTTCCCACTGATCTCGGGTTTCACCGGTTGGCCGTTTGTGTCCGGAGCCACAGTTCGAACAATGAGTAACCTAGTTGCTTTGGTCAAAATGGATCATGAACCAGCTCCGGGTATGCCCCATCGGTAAGGCATTGACCAACTGGTATCGCACAGAGGAGGGGAACTATTTTCTCAGCTAAGCATAAAAACATGGTGGTACACAGGGATGCACGCAGTGTGTTTATTCTGTTTGTTATTTATATGTAGTCTGTAGTAGTAAAATCATTTATCAACAAACGCTGCTGCGCAACTAATTTTCAGATCATAACACATATATACACAACGTGCTATCACTGTCTGAGAAGCTTTAAATACGCGGTTTCTCAGTCAATTAAAACATTTGTTCAATGCGTTCGCTTACAAAGACAGAAAAATTGTTTTTGAATCTCTTTTAGTCTACTGGTTTTATTATTTAAAACATAAATGTACTGAAAATCTGGAAAAAAGTGGAGGAAACTAGTCAAAGTACTGTTATGCTACATGAAGAAAAAAAGAGATAATACGTCTAAACACCCACACATGAGTGTGGTGGTTGTGACGAAAACCGTTTGATCACTACCGTCCATGATTTTAAGGCCGCTCAGAAGCTAAGTTGGGAACGAAACTCATCTGAGTAAAACATTTTTTAATCATCACAACAGACATTTTCGATTAATATCAGTAATGTCAGTAATAACGCATATCTATTATCGTTGCTTGTTTGCTTTTATGCAAATGTATGCGTTTTATCGTCAATTCTGCTAAAGGTTGTCCAGAAGAAACTCCATGGTTCGGTTGGTAGAGTGATGCTTGTTCTTCTTTTGCGTTGCGCTTAATTTAATTAACACAAGCATGATCAGTTTCTTCAGTAACACGGATTTTGAGACTCGGGAGGGGAGGCGGTTACTATTTTTGGTTTGTTAGCATGGGTGTTTAATTGGTGATCGCAATAAATGCTTAGGGGCGCTTTCTCCACATAACAAAAGTTAGGCCAATTATTTTGTCCAGTGAAACGTTGTTGATCGAGTCACAACACGTTATCTGAGAGTGAGAGCAAATCTGAGGTAACCTAAGAGATCATTTGTGTCTTATCGAGTGGGGTGTGTGAAGGCGCACTATAATATATTCGACCAGGCCGTGTACGTGTGGGTCTGACCTGGCATCGATGCAACCTAAATCCAGGAGCGAAACGCGAGTGAGAGCGTTTTGGTAATTAACTTACCAAATCATGCTTCAGCACAGTGTTCACTGATCACTGTAGGCAATGGGTTTCGATGTGAACTTTGGTGTTGGGTGTAGACTTATCAACTCAGGACGTTTGTATCATGGAATTTTCTAATTGTTTCGAAATGCTTTTTAATTTTCCGTTCTATTTTGCCATCATCATTAATCTCAAGGGAATATAAATTCAAGTTTTCAGTAGCGGTAAACCAATTTCTTTCGTTCCCCTGGGGTAAACAAGTTATGCAGTGCTTTGTTTTAGCGCAAGTAACAAATCAGCACATTGCCACCTTTTATTTGTTTCAGCATTCAACTTTGTCATGGTTTTAGACCACTGGATAGAAATGGTTTTTATTTAACAACAACAACAACAACTAAAACAATAACATCAACTGGATTGTGGTCAATCCTGTTTTCGATGGGTCCAATCAGATAAAGCCCATAAACCTTTTTGCCGAAATTTCATATAAGCAAACCTAAATACGGAAAAAATTTGGTTCCATCAACCCTCCGGTAAATGCACGTGAAAACTGCCTGGTTGTATGTGAGTCCAAATAGAGCAAATGTTTTCAATTGGAACTACTAATCTACGTCAAACACTGAACCACAGTGGTATAGATAGAATCATGATAAGGCACAAGAACTTGAAATACATGTGTGCTATGATAACTGCGCAGATTTTCTCAAATTTGTGCTCTTCTTTGTAGCTTCTCGAGTAAAATCTCTGTAAAGAGTATCTATTTGTTTGTTCACCTCAGATATCCTCAGCATTTAGACTTTTAACATAACGTTCTCAGGTTTAAACCTTCTCTCATTAAGAACTAAATTGTACATCAAAACGGGACTGTCCGCAGAATTACTTTTTACAATAACTTGTAGTATACGGAAACCAGTGGGCTATTGAAACATAAGGTTTTAAAGTTGGTGATAAATTCCCATTGTATTATCATTCATTATTTGAAAAACTGTGCAAGTATTTTGTTCCGCAAAATACAGTCTTAGGTTTACGAGGGTTTTCGAAAGTATGTGGTTTAATTTTAGTAAAATACTGATTGTATTGATTGCAGGTAAAATGATTTTTGCTATTCACGCGTCCATTTATTCTTAACATTTGCATTTATGCCCTTCTCCCTTTTAAATTACAGCGTCATTGGTACGGTGGAACAGAGGGTTAGTGGAATTTTGGTCGGGACTTTAGTCGCTGCATCCGTTTTCCTCGGCTCTATACTGGGGTACATCCCTTTGGCAGCCTTATACGGAATGTTTCTGTACATGGGTGTTATGGGACTGCGAGATTTGCAATTCTTCCAACGATTCCTCGCGTTACTGAAACGGAGAAAGCATTGGGAAGATTGGGAGTGTGTTCGTGGATTGCCTAGCCAGCACATTTTGGTATTTGCATCTATCCAAGCCCTGGTCATTGCCATTCTTGTTGCTCTGAATGTGGTATCGGAATTCACCACGGCCTCTTATGCAGGCATCATCTTCCCACTGATAATTCTGATTTACGGTATCCTACGCGAGTTGGCTTTGCCTAAGTGGACATGGTTGGCACTCTACTTGCATCAGGTGGGTTGAATGGATTAGATAGACCTGAGTGTTGTCCCTTACTGCCTTTACCACTAAATACTGATGCTCATTTCTCAGGTTGCTTGTCGCTTGTTGTGAACTGGAATGAAACTCATCGAATTCGGTTTCCTCAGTGAACCATTACTGCTTTTTCTATAAGCAGTCAGAATGTGTAATTTCAGTCGCATAGCCCGTCATTTGTCGAACACGGATGACTGTGCCGACGATATGTGGATGCGGAAAGAAGCGTGATCACCTGTTCATCATATGATAGTTTGATAGAATAATTAGTTGGTTGTTGAATCTCTGGTTAACCTCAATCATGCCATTAAGTCCAACTATTTGATCATATAATTTCTGGCTAATTGGAAAACTAGGACAACTACAAATATGCCATAAAATGTTTTGAGCACAAGAAAACCTACTCAATTATATTAACTCTCTGCAAATTTACCAATGATAGTCACTAATTTTGTGATCGTGTTCCCGGTAAATGTATCAATGTAGATTGCAACTTTTTTATTAACCAAGAAAAACAAACACAATCTCGGTTGTGTGTTTGCACAGAATAAATATGGGTGGGAGGATCAGCGAGAAAACTTGAATCTGTTACCGTTTTTTCTGTGTAGTTATCTCGAGCTATGAAACCAGCTTTTGAAACCATTATTGCCATCAGGTGAAAACTCTACAGTGCTCAGAATAAAAGTCACTGCTATGCGGACTATTTTCGTTGATCAATTGTCGAAACTAACTAGATGGTAGACAGTTAGCAGCTGCATTGTTTTTTGTATTTTCACGAATCAAAGTTTGGAATTGTTGAAGTAATACGAAGTATTGAAGCTGTTTTTTTCATTTATCCATTGACGATCTAATGGTCTTTAAACTTTTGTGGTACTCTTGTGCGCCTAAGCAAAAGAAAGTTTGAAGTTAATTAATAATTCTCATTATCAATACCCTTAGGTGAAATTTTGAGTTTACGTGTTGTATCCTATTGGTGTGCTCAAAGAGATTGTAGAACAGTCCGAGTATGTCCTGAAGTAAGGCAAAAAGAGAGTGACAAGTGAATGCGTTCAGATAGGCTGTTTTATGTGTCCCGACCGGGGACTTATGGGTCAACGATTAGAAACTTTGAGTAATGGGGCTAATGGGTGTAAACAGTGAAGTCCCAACTTTTCATTTTACGTTTATATTTATTACATTTCCGTTGTATACGTTGATAATAAAATCGTTCTATTTACTAAAGTTCCTTTATTCATTCAAACACTATCAGTGGAAACAAGAAAACGGGAGAGTGTTGCTAATAATTGTACAGATTGACTTCAATACCATGCTCGCTTTTAGTTAAACATGTACTACGAAAGTTTTCTTTTCCAATTTTGGTGTATCTTTAAATTGTATTTTCGAATCAAATGATTTATGTTTACCACATCAAATAATACTCAGTTCTCAATTAAAATGGGAATTTAGTATGTAGCATCTCTATATCTGCTATATGGTTTTAATTCGGCTGTCATCTACTTGAAATAACTTTGTCAGCCTTGTTTATGTTTTTACGAGAGTGATTATATTTAACTTTGCATTGCGTTATCACCCCACAGCTTGACCGAAAGTATAAACTAAATCCACCAGCTCCCAAAGCCCCGGGAACTGCTTCTCGCAGTATGTCTGTGGTCAAAAAGGACAGTGTGACCAGCTTCGGTTCCGCAATAGCCGGTAAAGACGACGCGGATACGGACTTCGACGGTGAGACGGATTCGACTGCCGAGTACGATTTACACCGCGAAGGCATAATCCGGCAAACATGGGCAACATAAGCTGGATTCCATCAATCCGTGTACATGTTTGTGTTGTCTGCCTCATCAAGCCGGCCTAAAGCAGTTCACGTTGAGCCGTGCCTGTTGCCTAAATGAATTGCATATACATATATATAAATAAACCGCGTGCCAAGGTGAACGCGACTAACGGGGTTATAACTGTAGTCAAATAGGACAACTGAGTCAGCGGTCATTCCATCACTCGTGCACATTTACACATGCACACAAGAAGCATAAAACGCCAGATCACACATTCTATACCCTCTCCCTAATCAATCTGAAGTACTGCAAAGCACGAACAAATACTTTTTTAATGGAACAGAGCACAATTTGCCAAATTCAATGATTTTTCATTTTCTCATCCCCTTCAGTATTCATATTTTATATCTACACATACTGTTGACTGCCCATTCTCCTCCTGAAACCACTTTATACACCACGATTTTACATTCCTTGCAATTTTGATCACGATCGCATTTTTTGAAACAAACAGATCTCCATACAACATTTCCTGATTTTACGCTCCAGCAATGCGCTTGAAAATTTTACACATGGTTAGCAGGTGAAAAGCAGCTGACTAAAATATTTTAATTCTTTTATTCAGGTAAAACTGATTTAATTCTTTCATCTTTGATCACGCACACACCCCCATCTCCTGTTTCTATCCCAGGCACCATAAAGAGAATCCCACACTTCTTCCCAGGGCAATATCAAACACAAGCAATTTCAACATTTGATTTTGTACTATTTTTTCAGGTTCGATGAGCCAGGTATTTTTTACTGGTGAACTATAAATTTCTCTCTATAAATCTTAAACGAACGTTCAATAGATCGAAATAATATGGATTAAATTCACAGTCATATTGCTAAAATCCTTGGACTTGTCAATGGGATTTGTTCCGGTTGCAATTAATCGAAACAGATCCTCTCTAAACCGATCACTTCACAGATTAGAATTCATCACACCGGACTGGACGATGAGTGGTGCATCCAGTCTTGATAAACCAAGAAACACGTTCCAAAGCACGATTTAAGCAAAAACTGGGACTCCGCAGGATAGCACTGTACTGAAAATATGAGTCTACGTGGACTTCGGTATCTGTGCAACAACTTAGACCTAACTGAAATATTTCTGACCTAATTCACACATCCATTTTTCTAGGTAATGACTTTCAGCTTGGAAGCGAAAGATTGCAGTTCCAGTCCTGACACAAACACCAAATTGTATGCACTGCTCTCAAGTCCAAACGAGAGAGAAGGTAGATGTCTACTGCTGTTCGCCAGTCACTGCACCAGTCTATCGCAATGCCGCATGTGAGCTGACGAACTCCCACACAGTGTGACCTTATTCCGAACAAGGTTACGCGGAGCATGATTTCTGTGCTGTAGAATGCGCCATACAAGATAACTTGGGAAAGCTATTGACATTTAATTTCAGCGAAAGTTCAACAAGGTTTTATCCCAAATTAGCTACTCATGAAACCTAAGTTGTTGAAACGATTGTTTCCTTCATTAGTCAGACTGTGAGCTTGGTTAGATATCAACGAGTTTCTGCATTTAGGAGTCTGACAAAATAAACTAATGGTTCTATGCGGGGCCAGATTGCGATTGGTATGAACTTACGCCGGTATGTTTTGAGTGGCTGTAAACAGATAAAATTTTAAAAGGTAAATTCGCCATGTATATGGCAAATGAAGCATAAACTGAAAAGCTAGGAAGCACTGGACAGTTGTTTCGACCTGTTTGGGCCTCATCAGCAGTGCAAATCCTTCTACTCTACTGGGGATCGAAACGGGGACCTCACAGGCAGAAAACAAGCATGCTATCCACTAGGCCACCGGGAAGCTGATCACACCGTTCTCTTTCATTTTCCATTCACACGATATAGCAAAACCCATCTTTGTGAGTTTGTTGCAGGCCACAGACCCCGCTCATCTAAACACTAGCCTCCGGGGTTATGGCTCGTTTGGAAACAGTTACAACCTGAGTACTTATTTCATGTAAGCAATGGAGGATTTGATTCAATTTCAAAGGGGATCCCCAGAAAATGAAAAACGGTTCGATCAACTGCCCAGTGGCCCAGTGGGTTGCACGCTTTCGTTCTGTCTGTGATGCCCCGGATTCAATCTCCGGTAGAGTCGATGGATTCGCACTGCTAATGAGAACCAAAAGAGTGCTTCCTAGCTCTTCAGTTAACGTTTAATTTGCCATATACATGACGAATTTACCAATTGAAATTGAATCAAATCCTCCATTACTCACATGAGATAAAATTTCGCGTGCACTGTTTGGACAGATATCATCACAGCCGTCACAACTATTATCAAATCAGAAAGAGGAAGCAGATAACGACGTTTACTCCGCAGTAGTTTTAAGGCAGCCGTTACACCAAACGGAAGTAAATGACAGAAGCTTAATTTTGAACAAGCCACTGTAAGTGATCCTTACCAAATTGATACCATCTTAGCATTGTGATCGAAAACCCTTTCCTGGGTTTACGAACAATAACAACAGATCCACCCGAGAGTGAAACTGAAGGGCTTCACAGGACTGGCTTCTCTCGCGTATTTTCCTTTGACCCGCTTATTATCCACCGGTGACGGGTAGCGATTCACTAAGAGGTCACCTTTGATGTGGTAATAAAGATTGTCCGGACGAACACCCCGAGGGCAGAGAGCATATAATAAAATGGATACGTTAGTGTTTAAAGTTTCAATAACAAACCGATTGAAAATAGAAATGACAGTATCAACGGCCTAGTTCAACTAACAAACATCGCAGTTGAAGATAGGTCACCAATTTGGGATTTACAAAGAAAAAGCGATAGAACGTTGCCTTCTGGTATACCCATTCAGAAATATAAATGGTGCCAAGAAAATGAATGATATGCACCGAAATGTCTACACGCGATATTATTGATCTATCACCAAAAGCTGGACGAGCTGTCGTGTGATCTGTGGATAAAATCTTAAAAGCTTATCGACAGGACACTAAGGAAATCAAGAATTTAACCGACAACAGTACAACAGAATCAATATCATACCACGAAAAGAGAACAAGATGCCATTTTTGTCAAAATGATTATATTCATAACCAGCTTCATTTTATTTTGATAAGGAAATCGCGTACTTTGCATTTCTTTTCCATTTGGATTTACTACATGCACATAAACATACATATACATATATGCATCTTTAAAGAAAACTACTATCGAACAAAGTTAAATTGTTTGGTCGTGTGCAAGTTACTCTTTCTTTGTTCGGGATCAGACAGGATTCATCCCCACTTATGAAAAGAAACTTCAACATTGAGCAAATGTATACTCAGGACCAAATAGAATCTAAATAAGCATTACTTTTAAGGACTGGATGATATATCATTTCGTAAATTCGGATACGAGTTAGGTACGTTGCAGATGTTCCAACATAGATATCTAACACAAATCGCACGGGTAAGTGTATTGGTCGATCATTTCAGATATTTGCGTCGATCTCTAACCGTTTTACAAGTTTTCAACATCATATACTGGGGACGCCTGTCTGTTAGCTTGTGGTATATATATAGCTCGTTCAGATTTGTCAGATATACATGTCTATGTCTATGTCTATGAAACTTCCTTTTTATTTATTGAATATACAAATGTACAGTCAACTTTCAGGAAGGAGGCTGCGGCCATACAAAAGCGGCCTGGGGAAATACGGAACTAGGGAAGACGGGTGGTGGAGTAGCGGTTCGAACCCGGAACTTTCGGGTCACGATTTGGTGACCTAGCGGCTTGGCCACAAATCCGCCAGCCATCACCGGTTAGTGAACAACCATGGTCGCAACGATTACCCAACAGTACTAATCACGAAAAGTGTAGTTGTTTTCTGATGTGAATGATGTGGAATGATGTGTTTGTTCAACCTTAGAGTTTGTGATATGTGAAATTAAAGTGGTTGATTGATTGTGATAACGTTAGCACAGTTGGTGTAGCTCTGAAATTTGAGATCCTGTTCTCCCCCAGCTTTTCATTTACCCATCTACATAGCACACGTTACCGTTTGATAAACAGAAGTAACGACACACTGGGACCCATCACCAATTTACCACAAAATCCCGTACTTTCTGCAAACTGATTAAAAAGGGCTTCGTTGGCCACCGTCGAAAAGACATGCTCCTTGCCACATTTCACATGAAGAGAAAAATTGTGGCCCAAAAGTTGTTTAACCTCCGCACCATATTTGTATGCATGTGTGCAAAACAATCCAATCCCCTTGCATGCATCTAACTTGCTATCTCGTTCCTCATCATATTTCGGATGAAAATCTCCTGCGAAGGGGCTGTTTTGTTTATGTATGTCTTGAAATTGGCATCATTGATCAGTGGTGAGTTTAAGTAACTTCTTCGTTTGTAACTTGGGTCCTTGATTATTCATCTTTAGGCTGATTGGTTTTGCGTGGACAAAAACACCAGCCTCGATTATTTCTTCTCTGCTTGTCTCCCGAACCGAGTTTGTGTTGTCCCCAATGACGGATAACCATGTGGGTAGGAGTTGAAGTGCTATGAACAGAATTAAACTGTGGCCAAATCAGTCTTGCGCTGAAGCGTGTGTGCTTCAATTTGTTCGTTTTGCGGGAGCGCGGTTGGATACGTCCCATCACTGTCGAGTCGAGGGCCAGGCCACATGTGTTCTGTTTCT
>UZAN01040940.1:2489-21979 GCA_900618425.1 Echinostoma caproni | reverse complement strand
CTGGGGTGACGATAAATCGGGCAAGATAAGGCACCGATAGGCGGTCGTACGAGTAAATATACCGTTATAGTGGAATCGGGTCGAAAAGAACACACTTAATAAGATCTGGATGTAACGAATGTGAAGGTATGCCCATGATTTGTGTTGATAACGAAAAGCACAACTTTGTATGCTGTGAAATGATGAAGTGACAGAGAGTTTCATGGGAACTCCTGCTATTTCGTGATAAATGTGTTAAGCATTTGGAAAGTAACATAAAATCCTTCTTGAGCATCCCTGGAAAGATTTTAGGGGACCCGTACAGCTATAGGGTTACAATACATGGAAAAGAAAACGTTTATTCAAGAAGCGAGGGACGGAGAGTGCTTTTAGACGTAAGGCAAGGTGATAATTTCCTGACCTTCACAAATACATAAATAACTTGGTCAGACCAGCATCAACTTCGGCTTATTACCACATCAAGATACTTGACAATTCGTGATTGAATAATACTATCATCGCGTATGTTCAAATTGGAACAGGGTTCCAGGAGATTCAAATAATCACTCTCTCTGTGAAGTGAGAACAGCATGTCGACGCATTTATAGGGATTGCAAGTGAAGTTTGGTGCGCTGGTCTATTGAGCAAGGTAAGTCAGTCAACCTGGACGGCGGGGGTGACAGATGCATCAGGATGGGCGATTCCGACCACAACATCGTCCGCATATTTAATGAGCAGGGAATTTTGAAAGTGGGTATGGATGAAACATAAGTGGAAAAGTAAAACGGAGATGGAATGGCACCCTGTAATACGCCTAGTGTAAAAATTAAAGAAAGAGGAGCAACGACCAAGGTAACGTGTAGGCTCTGGTCGATTAGTGAAATAAATTTTGAGTACCGCAGTTCTGGTTTACGATATTCCATTGGAAAACAAAATATTGAACTGCTTAGGACTGTCAAAAAATTGGAGGCCTCTCTGTAATTCAAGAAACATGATTACAGCTTTCTTGTTTCCATCAAATGGTGATAGAATTTAGTGAACCAGAGAAGCTAGGGCATCTAGTGTACAGCCAGAGCGGCGGTACGCAAATTGGTTTTGGTCCGACAGATTCAGCTGAGATGACATTCCTTGAAGGAGTAACTTTTGGAAAAGCTTCAGCACAACAGACGTACGTGCAATGGGACGGAATTTTGATGTCTCCTTTAGGCACTAGCGTTGGAGGCAGATTTCCACCAATCAGGTATAATTCCGTTTACCAAGCACTGGTGAAACAGAGTTGTTAGCACTGGTGAAAGTGTGTGAGTAAAGTTCTTAAGGATGGCACCCTGCGGCCTATCGGAACCGGATAATTTATTGGGTTTGAGTATCAACAACTTTTTAATAACATCGTGTTTTTGAACAGTAAGGGGTTCGTTTACGCTGGGGTCGATTTTTATGCTGTTGATGACCGGCCCCGTCCCAGTGTTGTTGGTTCTTTTGCTGAACGTTCCATTTAGCTCTTCGCCATCTATTGTTGTTCGAGACACGATTGAGGATTGCCCACTCAGTTTGCTTGATGGTGTTCCAGGTTACCCGGCAGGAATTTTTGTGTGTAGGAGTGTGCGAGTGTAAATGCCATTCAGTCGATGTAGCTCACCTTTGATAGCAAGAGATAAGAGTTTCACTCTTTGAAGATCTTTGCGTTTGTTTGTTGTTTCCTTGCTTCGACGTTACTGTTTCAGACGAGAAGACGAGATGCGGCCACACCGAAGGTATAGCGTCTCCCATACATTGTGGCAGAAGTTTAGATACTGTGTAAGATGATCACAGTGGACGGAAGGATTAGGGTGGTAGAACATACTGAAGGCCGTCTGGGAGACCACCACATTAAGCTTCTCTAGGTTCTCTTGGTTACACTGTTGTTTTCTTCTTTTTAGTTCACAGCTTTTTGTGAACGATATGTGATTGATCTTGCTAAAAACTTTTTAGGAAACTCTAACAAAGTTATAGTTTGAAGACCCAAGAACGGAGCAGGCAGATGTGGAAAAAATGCTGGCATTATTTACAAAACATTTGTCTAAATGAGCACTTAGTCTTGTATGGAAGCTCACTATGTTTGTCAAACCCAGAACAGACAAGAAGCCGATATCAAGATGATCAAAATCACGGCATATGATATACAACGAGAAATGAAGATGACTGAGTGAAGCTATAGAAATAGTAACTGAAAAATGAAGAAACTCTTTTTGGAGACAGCTAAGACAATTGACCTACCGTTACCGAGGTGCTAAGGATTGTAATTATGTACGGAAGCACATGTGTGATCATTCTAATGGGTAAATAGTTGCTTCACATTCTTGCACCAATCGTTATTGATATAATTTACCAGGCCTGCTCCACGCTTCTCATACAATTTCAAACGATCGACTCGGTATCCAGTAAAGCCATCGATTTTGGTAATCTCCTCATCAGTTTCACTAAGTAACTAGGTCTTTTGTAATAGAACTGCGTCCAAGTTAGACTATTCCATATGGCGCACAAGATCAGATATATCTGGTAATTTTTCAAAAGGTGGACGTTCTTAATGATAATTATTGGCTTACAGAGTTGTGACAACGCTTTTTGACACAGTTCACCTCCCCATCCAACCTAATGCTTGTTTCAATGTCCACGAAATATTTTGCAAATCCCTTTATATTTATTTTTCACTGGTTTTCCAAATTCTAGTACTGCCAGAGGCTAATTAGAGTTCGTTATTTTTTCTTGAAGGCGTTATCACCGTTGTAGACTGGCGTCAGCATAACTGCATAGTGTATCTATGGAGACGACCCAAAAAGCAAACTTGTGTGTAAAAACAATGGGAATATCAGGAAATTTGTTGCAATGATCGAATGGAAGGCGAAAGCGCCGCCAAAATGTGAAAGCCCCACCCGTGGATGACTAAATAAATCGAATTCATAATTTTGATCGGGCTGGGGGTTAATTGATTAATGCAGCAGTGACANNNNATGCTTCATACGAGAAGTCCGCAGCTAGACTCCCGCTGATAACGTTGAATATGCAGTACTGACAGGCTCCAATAAGAGCGAAACTTGAATCGAGTACAGGGTTATATGTTAGCATATGGAGTCTGAGGAATGGCCAGTCCAATTCATCATCGTTTATCACACATCAACGAGCAAATTCAATTGTGATCTGAAGGTAAATAAGTGTGTATTCTCCGAAAACGGTGGGAGAAATATTAGTACACTCCACGATAGTTCTTGTCTATAGTCAACAAAGAGGATAGAAAGCAGCGAAGGTAGAATAAAGTCACACCAAATTGAAGGATGTGGTTTTTTAATAAACAAGCGACTAATGTTTGGGTGACAGACCAGTTTGGATTTTGCTGCCGCTTGAAACCCCGCCAGCCCNGGTAGTAGCCAATGTTTACAATTATTTTCTACTTAAATTCAACCGATCACTTAATTAAAGTCAAACGTCTGGGCAGCATTGTACAATAATTCCAAAACTCAAATAATCACAGTGAATGACGAAATAAATTGAAAAGTCATTGAATTGGTTTTCTGAACGAAGCAGTGTCGTTTACACGTTGTGACAAACGGCCGTCATCATAATCAAATGTAAGTTGGAATCGATGGCTGGTAGAACAAAACGGAATGCACTGCTACTTTGTGTTGCATAATTGATCGTGTGTGAAACACCTTGCTTTAACACACGCCTTTCAAACAAAGAAACAAATTCATGTTTGGCCATTTGCACCAAACTATCAAGTTTTCCAGGGTTAAGCTGATGGTTTCTTAGGAATTTACAGTCTGAGCCTTGAGCTACGCTTTGCCTGACCCATAAAACAGCGAGCGAATGTGTGAAGATCACAGTCTTTATAGGCCCGTGTCAGGTCAGCGAGATCTCGTAGCATGTGATTCTGGCGTCCAAAGTAGTTAACTTGCCGTTCGGGATGGGTATGTAGTAAACCATGAGTCAAATGTTACGTATCACACTGAGCCGACTCTGTTATCGAATTTCTCTGCGACGTTGCTACCCGAGAGGAATTGGTCAGTGAATAAATCGAACTCAATAGTGGATGAAATAGCCAGAAAAAATGACAGATCAATGATAAATATGACAAAATGATATGGTGTACGCAGAGAGGGTATCCGTTACGAGTTGCTTAGAACCAGATTTAGATGAATTTCAAGTAATCAATTCAATCCACATGCAGACAACCGAAAAAGTAGTTTGAAGCATTGAATTCAACGAAGAACTTCCGAATTTCCGGGTGATGCTCACTTATACTTTGAAAGAATAAAATGATACCCAAAAACCCTATGATTACATAAGAGTAATGGAGGATTTATTTCAACTTCAAACGGTAAAATTACTCTCATGTAACAAATAATCAAGTTGTGTGAAAGTTTCAAACCGAGTCATAACTCTGGAGGTGAGTCTTGAAATGAGCGAGGTACGGTGCCTACAACAAGCTCCTATAGATGGGTGCATTATCGCATAAAATGGAAAACGAAAAAGATCTAATCGGGTGCCCGGTGACCGAGTTGCTGGCATGCATGCGTTCTGCCGGTGAGGTCCCGGGTTCTATTTCCAGTTGGGTCAATGGATTTGTACTGTGCTCATGAGACCCAACAAGGTCAAACCACCTGTACAGTGTTTCCTAGCTTTTCACCTTGTGTTTCGTTAGCTCTATACACAATGAATTCCCTCTCGGAACTCGATGATTGCTTCTATCGACTCACCATTCGACATACAGAGTGCAACTGAATAATTTGGTCTCAATAAGGAATCACAGTCCCACTTTCCCACTTTGAAAAGAAATTTTCTGTATACTTCTAAAAGGTGTCAGTGAAAACACTGCTGGCTTCATAAATAGTAAAGTAGTCTGTTTAGCTGGGGATGGTCCAGTGGGTAGTATGATGACCAACAATAACGTTTTCTATTCCCATTCAACGTATAGATGACCTCCGAAAGTGAATGCAACCACTTTACTCAAATGGGGTAACCTGATTTATGCTCACCCACTGACTTCTATGAAAGTCGAACTCGGACACAAAGAACTAAGGACTAAAACAGCACTAAATATTGGTCCATCATTGGTTGGCCTTCATTGCCTTTCTAATAACCGACGAGCAGCGTACTGTGTTACCATGTGAAGCAATTAGACAGGGATCGGTCCCAGGAATCTTCGTGCATTGCATTGCCGATTCCTCAAGTCGGTTTAAATAATTTCAACTCTACGGTCTTTGAACGATGGTTGACACGGTTGTTACTGAACTGGAGTTAGCCATGAAACGTAGTGTTTGGTATCAGCAGTTTTTTATACAATACAAAATGTACTGAGAAACTGTGCTGTGCAGTTGGATAGGGTCTAGCTATCTATATTGCTGTCAGATGTAAAATCGAGTGGGGCATCGGTATACCACATCATATATGTGGCCAACAATGAACCAATAAAAAAGATATAATAAATGAGCATCGAACGAGGAACCACCATCGCTTGACTTTCTCCGTTCTCTCCCGGTGTTACACTGCAGCCGCTTGATTAGCCGCTTCCAACGTCCGGAAAACTTTATCATTATATACACAACAAATGCAAATTAGATTAAATAAATTGAAAAAAATAACACCAATTATCCGGTTTTCCATGTGCAGTTTCATGGAGTTTTAGAAAATTCCTCGGAAAAAGCTGCAAGAAAATGTCTTTCTGTTAGAATTTGTATTGACCGGATCTGATAAATTTCGTCCGATTATTGAAGGAAACAATGCATCAATTTCGAGTTAGGAGATTTCGATGCATTTTGAATGTTAGTAAAAGAAGAATGAATTTCGTTATAATGGAAAATCAAGGAACGGACGGTGCATTGTAATAAATACAAACGAAACTATTGAACAAATTCATGTCAGATGTATGCCGTATGCATCCCGCAAGGTGAATTTTAGCCGAGCTGACCAGGAAGAAGACCTCGGTTTCGTTCTCAGTGTATCTTCCGAGGAAAAGGTTTACGCATGTTCTTTGCGAATGAGACGAGCCAAATATATAGCCTGAGGTATGATGGTAATACGCTTAGCGTTCAATGCACATAGTTTAGTATCTTAGAACAGACCCGCTAGATAAGCCTCGCTGGCTTCATCCATAGAGGACACAGTCGAGCTCCAAAAGCATAGGTCATTCTGGGAATCCTGAGCAATATCACGGACAAAAGATTCGACGGAGATCTATAACAAGATGACAGGTTTCACGAAAAGTGATTACCCGTTACAAACCTGAATCAAAACACCAAAAAGGACTGTGGGTTTACAACGACAGATCGGGTTATAAGTTCCATCTTTTACTGTCAACTATCCTCTTTCGGAGAGTACAAGATGCGATCAACGTAAAGCGAATGAGATCGCAGAGTATTGTTGTGCATTACAATAACAAATATGAACAGAAAAGTTGAAATGTTTGAATACCATTTACTCGAAATATGGTTCAGAGAGGGAAAGCGGAAGAACTGTGCACATCCTAAATGGTGCACATCGCTGTTTGCGAGAACAAAAGTAGGGTAAGAATTGTGGGTGTTTCAAACTAGTTAGGAGGGGGTGGGAATTCAATTTAGAGAGCACAGAAGGATGGGGTCTGAAAACAGATGTCAATGTGCATGAAGTGTGAATCAGCCCTTAAAACAGGAAGCTATACATTGATCATAGTTACAAAATCAAATACAAATACAAAGAAAACGTTTGAGAAGGACGACAGAATGCTCCCAAAAATATGCATATTGTTTCATGCCTTCCAGAGGTTTCATCTTAGAAGAAGTAATTATAAACCGTCAAATTGGTGTCCAAAATTGAGATAAGTATTGGTATACTCGCATTTTAACTAAATGTAAAGATTACAAACAGTAACCGTTGGTATCTAAATACATATGTGATTATAAATTGCAAAGTATAGGTTTTGAATTAACTCGTGAGACGCCCCAACTTTCATCACATTCAAACTTTCAACACCTAGATTCCCTAGACTTATTCATATTGTTCCACATCTAACGCAACATACGTGCAATAATATCCACTTATATATATTTTATTGTATTGTAATGACTTGCGTGGGCAGCTGTTTTCATTTCAGTCAATAATGTGATAACCGTTACAATGGGATACAACAATGATAAAACTTAAACAGGAGTTCATCCTGGTATGTGTCAAGTTAGTTCCTTACTTATTTTTACCTTTCAGTGAGGGTATGAGCCGTATAGGGAACCGTTGAGTTGCGATAAATGTACATGCCGGAGGATAAGCAGCGAAACTTAGATCGGGTTACAGCGTGGGAACGGCCAGCAGATAAATCGGGACTGAGCGGATGACTGGGGTGGTTGAGTAGCTCATAGGCGAAATTCTCAAATGAGGTAATATGAAAAGAACATACAATTTCATGCTTCACTCGAAATTGTTGAAGTTTGCTTATTTGAAAAGGTAAGCGACGCAGTCTACTGGTACAAGCTAGCAAATGAGAGGATCGCCGTAGATTGCTATATATTATGTGTTCTGGTGATGGGTAGGGAAATGATGACTGAGGGTTCCAAAATATGAATATTGAATGACTGAACTTATAATAAACAGTGGAAAAATGATTCTATGTCAGACTGATTTGAAATGGCTTGACACAAGATGAAATCATCAGCATATTTAAAGATTTTGGCTGGCGGGATTGAGGGTAAGTCACTGATGAAAGTTGGAATTAAGTAGGGAGAGAGCGCATCACACGGAAGGACCCCAAAATTATTCCCTAACGGTTTTAAAATAGTGTTGTTTGCTTTCGTTCTTTGAATCCTTTCTGCTAAATAGTCTTTCAACCATGACAATAAGTTGATGAGGCAACCGAATGACTGTTACGTTCAAAGGAGAAGAGATCGTAGAACGGAATCGAAAGCGGAAGAATAGTCAAGGAAAACACAACGAACGGGTTTTCGAGAACCATCTTCAGTCAGATCAGAAAATTAAGTGCATCATAGAAGAGACAGCATACAAGGTGTATCTATTTAGCTTGTACGCAAACTGGAGGAGTTTATGGGAAAACAATAATAGCAGACTACAAGCGCATCAAGATAGCGCGCCCTGTAAGTTTACGTCCAGAGGAGGTGATGGTGCTAGGAAGAACGCGTTTAGATAAAATGGTGGATGCAGAGGATTCATGAAATGGGAACAATGGTGAACGGTCTCCAGGACTCCGGAATGGAACAATTATGAATGGATTTGTTAATAAGGGACGAAAACACCTCTGTAACTAAGCCAGTGTCATTGTCGAGCATAGACCATCAGGGTCAGACGCGTTAGTGATTTTCGTAGTTTTAAGAAGATGATAGACCTCATCATGAGTGACCGAGTAGATAGGTGATCTGTGGGGTACAGAGATAGGACATAATTTGAAGGATGGATGAATGCAGCAATGAAGCCCCCACCCACGTCAATAATTTTATTTAATGTTCGTTTCTTCTGTCCGCACAGCAATCGGATCCCTTGTTATAACAGTCTTCCATCTCTAGCTTTGCGAATGAAGGTTTCAGTCCTTTGATCTCTGCCCTGATTTGCAGCCTTATCTGGTTGACAAAGGCTGTTTCATGTAACTTGGTTGCCAGTTCATTTTGTTTTCATTAGCTATTTCCGTAAAATATTCAACAGAACAGAGAGACTTTTTAGCGGAGAACCACGTGCTTGTTAGTATAATGCCAATAAAATATACGTGTTCGCGATTTTGTTGATGATTATTGCTGCGGTAGATGTAAAATAACAAAGCCACATTGAAAAACGAAATTTATTTATTAACATGATGCATAGAGTTGGTACAGGTATTGTATTTTCTCTATTCTCTCTCTATTCTATTTATCCTTCTTCATTTTTGAGCACTGCAGGTAGTCGCTTTTGCATGGAGTCCACCAAGTTGACTGTCCAACAGATCTCACGAGTTTCTTGTAATAAATACCGCACCTTAACCGTTGACGACCATTGTCGAGGCATCTAACGTGTCCCTGTTTCTCACACAGGGAAAAGTTTTCAACCACCATAAAATTTTTCAATCGCTGAGAGGTAGTTAAATGAATTCGACATTATATCGATTCGAAATGTGTCAATCGATTCGAAGAGAGAGGTCAATGTGCTACCTGTACATTGGACAATGGAGGCAAAAGTGCGATACGTATTGGAGCACAAAATAGAAAATGACTTCTTGATAAAATTGGTGGATTCGATGTCGAAGAGACTCAAAAATTTCCTAAAGATTAAAGACAGACCAATCGACTATTGGTGTACACAAACTTTACATCTTACTTATTATCAATGTTAATTTGTTGTTAATAAAAATTGTTTCATTCTCTTCAGAAAGCTCTTTACTCATCATGATCTAGGTCAACCACTACTGACGAAATTGGAGCACCGGCTACATTCTGAACCATTTCATCTGCTGAGTATATCCTCTCCGTAGTGCATAGTGGAAAATGAGCAAGTGCATTCCATGCCTCTTGACTGTCGATTCGTGATCACGG
The DNA here is from genome assembly GCA_900618425.1 of Echinostoma caproni. Classification (NCBI taxonomy): domain Eukaryota; kingdom Metazoa; phylum Platyhelminthes; class Trematoda; order Plagiorchiida; family Echinostomatidae; genus Echinostoma; species Echinostoma caproni. Next base: position 12,488 of record UZAN01040940.1, on the reverse strand, counting down.
ATCTTATTGGACAGTTTTCTTTCAGCTTTGAGCTTCTTCTTGGCAGACTGAATGTCACCCGAACCGGTTAGTTTTGTAATTTAATGTATTGTATTTCATACGCGTCTGAATCCAGACGGTGTGCCAAACAAATCACGATAAAGTAAATTTTATAAAACAAAAATTGGTTTCAGGGTTTGCTTATGGATTGATTATTTTATCGTTATGATGAACGTTTATACAGGATGCTAAGCAATAAAAGTTGAATGTATTTGTGTAAACGATGACCGCAGATCGATAGATCGCATTTTAAGCCAACAACCGGCTTTATTCGGAATTTTACGGTTGATTTTCTCACTAAAGACTATTGGATGACCACACAGTTTTCTGATCAAATATTTATGTTGATAAGAAAAGAAACAGTAATAGTAGCTGAAGCAGCAAGGAAAAATACACTTTTGTCTAATTACTCCGGGAAGTCTCATTTAAGAGCAGTCAAGTGGGAAGGGAACAAACAGTTGCATGCATATCAGCATGTTTGGATTAGGCAATCGGTTGATGGTCTGGGATTATTATTTATTTTTGTTTGTTGAATGCATTTATAAGCGATAGCTCATCAGCAGTACCCGTTGTCTGTGAGCAGTTAAATGGGCTAATCCAAAACACGACACTCTGCATTGAGATTGAATCAATCGCACAAGGTGATAGCCAACAACCGTGAAGCTCAGGATTTGGAGTCCCAACCCGAAGGTTAAAAGTTCGCATCGAAACACGGACACAACAAATACGCACTGCTTTTCAGTGATCTTTGTCGGTATTCATACATTTTTTCACGGCTTATATCATTCAGCGCTTCATTTTGGTGTCTCAGCTGGCAAATCTACGAGGACAAGCGGCGTAGTTCGTCAACACAGGTTTCAACGTGGGCGGATCACGGTCAATTCCTTTGTATGTCGATTTCCAGGAATTTGGTAGCTGTGTTATGGATGTTATTGCTGATCAAGGCTTCTGGTGTATGCTCGAATCTCGAAGGACCTAAAGTGCATTTGAAACTTTTGGAAGCCTTTAGATCGAGATTGGAATGATGCGGCGGTTATTTGCTTATGATAAGCGGTCAGAAATTATTGCAACATCAGACCAATTTGAGATGGCTTCACATATGAGCTTATCATCAGACATTGTAATAGTTAGGCCACAACAAATCACACTGAAATTTGCAGAGCAACGATTTGAAAATGTACCGTTTGTCTCTTCTGAATCCTTTTCGGGAGTGGAGCCATGGAACACCCAAGTAAATGTAACTTTCATTGACAAAAGGAAGTTGAAGGGTAGACGAAGAAGATAAAAAGAATGCGTTTCTGGGAATCGTATGAAAAGTAAAAGAGGGTACATGGGTAAGGTGGAACCATCCAGCGTTCATCTATTTGGCTTTTACACAAATCGAAGGGAGAGGGAGGGGCTCACAATAAACCCTGATAGTAGATCGAGAACTTTTAGGGATCGTGCGCTCGGTTAGTTTCAGCCAAGAAGATATAATGACAATGGGACTACAACCCATGAATTCAATATTACATGAAGAATAGTTAGAAAAGAAAATATTGGTAAAAGGAACAAGTAACATGCCTATATAGATGGATATGATAAAAAACGTCTGAGAGTAAATCAGTGATACACCCAAGCCTAGATGAGGACAAACCATCCTCGTCTCCTACCATCGTCGTTTACACAGTCCGCTTGCGAGACTAGATCTATATTAGACAAGCGATAGACAGAATCTGAAAGAAGAAAGTTCTCAAAAGAACATGAAATATGGCATGGACGCTAAGCACAATAATAGGCTTTTGTTCTATTTCCAGCTCCAAGTGTTTGTCTTATATTGAAAATATCCAATAGTTTCTCATCTTTCATTGATTTGCAAACTGCTTCATTGTGAGGTGTCCGCTCGCTTCTTTTGTCCTCTGAGCCGTTTTAGAACCGGAGAGAATCTCGTTACAGTGTGTTATTGAACGGCACGAAAGCAAAACTGCCTAATATTGAAGTAATATGTTTGTGGTAGGGTTTGAAACTCGGGACATAGGATCCAAGGCATGATGGTGACATTGACTAACCTATCACCATCATCACCACCAGCAAGACAAAGAGATGTTGGGAGCCTCTTTTAGAGAAACGAGGTTATCAGATAACAAAATTTAAATACTTAGGTTCATTTTTTTAAACCCTGAATGAGTTCGTGATATAGCAACTAAAACTAAGGAAATTGAAAATACGAATGCAACAAGGTAAATCAGTCAGAACGGTGCTCCCGCAAACGATAGAAAATTTAAACCAATGCATGTTGCATTCGCCAATACATTTTAGTGTTACCAATGGCTCTAAGTCAAGCAGAAATCATACTCTAGAAGAAACTATTCATTATAACGCGTTTTATCGTAAGTATAGTATATGTACTTGTTGTTCTTTAAAATAATGAAACTGTCTTTTGCTAAACGGTTTTCTTCCAGGTTGGTGTATGAAATAGGATTGGGTTTGGTACCAAATTACCATCTATAGCGACGAAACGTTGCCATGAAAACTATCGCAAAGATCTTATCCCATGAAAAGCTCTAGATGAAAAACAAGAATAAGTTTAGTCGAAATACGCAAAAATAACAAACATAGCTAGACTGGTGCACTCCATTTTTCTGTCCCGAGGAATCATGAAAATCCGGTGGAAGTCCCTATCTATATTTCACGTTCCAAATTGATCATAAACGGAGTCCCCAAATCCATTGCATCGCCTCACATTAGAGAATGAAGCAACTCATATTTAATGTACGAAATCAGAGCAATATCGGTTGCTTGTGGGAATCCAGATTCCTATGGCCGTCTGATGATGACGGAAAATAGTACAATATCTTTCCTTTGTTACATGTTTTGATGGTTGCAGTTCACCTAAACAAATAGATAAATCAGCCTTATAACTCAGGGTTGATAACTGATCACATGAAACACTATACCCGTGCTTGGTCCAGGCATAACACGGGGGAAGATATCTTTTACCATTAGGGGCTTTTCACTGATTTTCCTCGTTCCCAATCAATTCTGCTTCCTATCAGTTGGATGAACTTCATGTTATCACGGAAAACGTACACATATTGACACTCGAACTTAGAATGTACTGTCCAAATGACACGCAGCTGGGAAGACAGCTGCCCTGAATGAACGGGTTGGTAGAAAATATTTGAACGAACTGTTAGCGACAAGATGGACAGGAGAATGGAAGAACTATAGGGGAATGAGCACTTGTTATTCACTATGAAGCTGTATATATATATATATATATATATATATATATCACACAGTAAACAAGTATATCTGTGGGGTTATGAACATCCTAAACACTAATCCTTTGAGGTGAAGCTACTAAACTACTTCGATTTTGCTCCATTCTCTGACATATTTTGAAGTCTTACTGGGCTTTTCTCATTAAAACTTTTATGTGGCTTTCGTTTGGTACATGGTGACAGTTCAGTCAAACGAACTGATCAAAATTATCGTATCTAACTTTTATTCTTTGATACGATTAAGGTGAAAAGGCATGAAGAGACTTATTCTCCCGATACTGTCGAGGAAAGTAGATCATAACCTGGAACATCTTATTCCAAGGAGATAACGAGTTGTGGTGCTACAAACGTGGATTATCCCAACCGATCCTGTGGTCAAACTGGATGCCAGATTCTTAGCGTCTGCGGTCGGTGAACTTAGAAGAAAACGTGAATAGTGATGGAGGGATGGCATCCGATTGTGATATAATTATTATATTATAGTATAGCATATCCATGAATTTCCCATTCGTTGTGGGCTGTATCTTAATTTGTCCAAGTGCATGGAGTTCACTTTTACTTCCTCTTGTTTGATCTGTTCATCCTCCCGACCCCTGGATCATAAAAAGACGGATTTTATAACTAGAGTAGATTTCACGAAGTACTATTGACACAAGCCGAAATTGGACAAACCACATTTATAACTGCATGAAGAAAATTCATGGATTAACTTTTCAACGGCAAACAAGAAAGATCATTTCACTTTTTGTTCATCAATGTTTTTTCTGATCTTTTTTATGTTCTCCGGTGATTTTTCCGGGAACGTCGAGAAAAACTTCAAACTTCTTTGTCGCGGTTTGCCGATTATCGGTTGTGTGCGAAAAACAGTAGCACCGAAATTTCCTCTTGATCCCACTCATCAATTTCAATGGCGATCTACCCGAATGTCACCCTCATTCATCCAAGCGTTGTATGCATCGTTTATTATCCTCTCGCATTAAGCTCTACAGAAATTCTAAAGTTCCAATATTGCTAGAATCTTTGCAAACAGCTAGAACGTTTCTTCTGAATTTCCTTGCAATCTTAAAGAGGTTCAATTTGTCAGTTGTTCTACTTCCTTCTTTCTGTTAGATGCCCAATTTGTTTTTACTGAAATGCGAACATCTGTTCACACAATGGTCTGTGCAAATACAAATACACAATGTGACATGGATTCTCACTAGGCATTAATTTTCAAGTTACTGAAATTTTATTTGATTATCATACGGATTCACTCCTCCCGTCTCTGTGCATGCCGGTTTCATTAACTCGGCTTTGGGTGTGAGAACCTAAAGTGAGTTTGATACAAGGACTAGCACGTAAATGCTTCCCACGTTTGTGGCTTAAAGTAGTGCTTGTTTGTGAGTCAACAGTGGCCTAGTGAATACACTGGTGAGTGGAATAAAGATATCAATTTCTATCTGAATCAATCTTCAAACTTACTTGCATTGCAAAAAATAAAATTAACTCAGACTTGAAACATTTGCGGATTGGTTCTGAATGACCCGAGGTCAACTACAGAATGAAAACTCTGTTTTCAAATCGGGTTCTGTAGACCCTCGTATTTTTCTCAGGCTACAGGATTAGTTTGGTCACGGAAGCCACAGACACAAATAGATGCTTACCCAGTTACATGTCGGATTGTAGTCTGATAGAACTCACTTCAGTGTGTCATGTTTGCAAGCAGGAGGAAGACCTTCGAATGGTCCGCTTCGTGGAGGAGTGGATCGATTTGAGCGGACCGCACGCACAGTTATCTCCGAACTGGTTATTTCAAACCACCCTCATTGTAGCCAAAAGTTAACATTTTTTCTTTTGGCTGCAAACAACTAGTCGTGGGTCACTTCTTGAATATTTATTACGTAATTAGTATGCAACACGAATAAGTTAGTCGTAGTGTTATTAATTCTGCAAAATGTGTAGGGCATGAATTTCTTTTCAAAATCGCCGTACTTCTGTTTCAACTGACACGATGGTCGCCCTTTTTATCTCTTTCGAGCTAATTGCAGAATTTTTACATAAAAGTATTACGAACCGTAACCATTAATGTGCAGTAGACATTTTTTGGGGTGTGCAAACGTTTAGGACGTTGCATTTGTCCGCTGGACGTTTTCTATATTTACCCGAAACCAATAGATCACTATATAATCAAATTGAGTCCTTCCTACACGCTCAACTAACTTTTCTCTAGTTGATCGGGTAGGTAATGGTTTTGTATAGTTTTATATGCATTCCGGGCAAATACCTTTACATGAATGCACTTGGCAATAACTTAATAGAGAAGTAGCAAATTTCACACTGAAGGTGGTATTGTCCGATTGTCATTCATACTAATTGATAATGTATTTTTTCCACATTTTTGCCTATATGATAATTTTTTTCCTTCTGTAAATCGAACCACGTAAGGTACTTTTTCACCTCTTCACTGCAAAAATGTCATGCATGAACCCTTTGACGTTCTCCTGTAATCGGAATTTTACTGCTGGCCATGATTATGAATTGAGGCTTCTGATTGACTATTTCCGAAAACACGAAAACGGAATGTTCACCCGGATTATTATCACTTCGGTGGTTGGCGCTGAAGGCTGAATGACCTGCTTTGACCGGTGAATTCGGTGAACGTATAGCGCCGCGTTGGAATGAAGCTGACAAAATGTTCTGCTCCAACCATGTGACCTGTGGTTGCCGTCTGGTCGGACCGGTCTGGTCGGTTGAACGGTACCAATGATGCACGTCAACCCATAGGCTCACACAAATCGTAATGTTCATTCCCGACCAGAGTCACCTCCCAATCTTTTCAGACAATGTGATATCTTAGCGGGCGATGAAAAACAAATCAGTTACTGGGCATGTCACTGTGCGATGGTCCTCATGCTTCGTTCGATGATTCAGATTCCTGTAAAATTTGTCCTCAGTACGCATGGTTTTTGATAGCATGTAACAGTAGAATCTATTAGCAATGTCCTATTCATCGTGCTTTTCGTGCACTGTACGGGGACAGAGTGCCACTTGGATAAATTGAAACCTGTTGAAGATTCTCTTTCCAGTGAACGTTGTTTATTATTTTGGGACTTACATAACACTACTCCTAAAGACTTCACTCACTCATGCACGGCGATGTTAGCAATCATATTGCGTGGACTAACGTGCAGTAAACTTCCTCGTGTGACCGTCTAGCATTTCACTTCACACATTAGCCATGAATAAATCCATAAAGAAGAGATCTGATCGGGATACCGTTTTTTGTTGAAACATTTCACCGTTGAATCGAAACGGAACATAACGCATGCACATCTAAAGTAGACCAACGCGGACCTCAATAAGTAAGGTGATGCTTATGCACGTCCATTCAATCCGACTACCCAAGTAATCACTGGTTTTCTTTAAAATTTCGTTGATTAAAAGTGAGACCACACCTAAGGAATACAATTGCTTTCTCGATACACTCCATGGTGTACCGTGCAAATTAAGAACACTATACTCGCGTAGCCTTTGAATCACCAGCTCTCTCCTGTGACACGCTTTTGAGATTTGAGCCTTTCGTCTCATCACTTTGATATATATTAAACCATTATAATGATGACGATCTTTAAAGGTAACCGTAAAACGTACACGGTTATTTCAGGTAAATGTAGGCCTTATGCCCACAGAAGTTGTTATTATACAATACAATCATTGAATATGGACATCTGTGTCCTTGTTGTTCTAATCCTTTCAAGTGTGATGCAGTGTATCATACAACTCTGCTACAAGCTCCCAACGACGTTATATATATAATCTTTTCTTCATGGTAATTCCTTCATTCGTTGTGAAACTCTTCTTGGTCTGCAACTGCGGCCTGTTGAGTCCACTTCACCAGTCTGTTCAAGTAGGAGAATACTTCAAAAACCGATTTGATCACGGGAGGATACGAGTTTTGTTTCTCTGAAGTTCACTCAGTTTCTCCAACAAAGCATTCCGCTAATTTAGTTGAATTAGGTATTTGCTGATCAACAGAGCAGTCTACATCACTTACCTCAGAATCAGTGACGACAATGAAGCAGAAGATTTACTGTGAATACTCTCAAACTGCAATTTCACATATATTTGCGTGTAGTTTTTCAACAGTAACACAAAATCAGGATTAACCAGCATAGAGCGAGGTGTGAATTGAAAAGCCAGGGAGAAATGCACAACTGTTTCGACCACTTCTTGTGAACAAAAGTAAATTCATTAAATACACGAGACCAATCCACTGCCACTATGGAGCAACTAATGAGTACATTCACCTATCTTTGCACGGATCCATAGCCGGAAGTGAAGACAGCAATTCACAAAGCGATTGTTCATTACACTATTAAATTCGGTCTAGCATTGTTTTGCAAAAATTTGGATAGGACAGGTTCATATATTTTTTCAACGCTTATTCGGTCCTGCTCTAAAAGTATATCAATTAGAGATGGACTTCACCTTGTTCTCGCTGGTTCACTGCTCCATCCATGTGTCTATAGATTTATACGACTGAACCTGTGTCCCTATGGGTTCAATATACATCCTAAACAGATTTGAAGAGAATCAGGTAAAAGAGAAAACCCTTTGGGATACTTTAAAATTCTCTTCCATTCTTGTGTTGATGTTTGGTCTAACTCTATAGCATATACGTATGAAATAAGGAAGCCTCATCTCCGTCCAATTTCTTCAACAGTTCTCAGCATCTTTTTGCGAAATCCCTGCTGTGAATCATCTTCGTGTCCAGCGTATTCAGTGCAGGGCGGCATAATGACGGCTGGGGAAACTCCAGTAGCACCTCAACAAAGGTATGTCTTGCCATATGCTCATAATCAACTGGAGTTCTCGGTAAGTTTGTGCTAAAGGAACATATAAACGGATTTACGAAAGAGATCTCATGAGCTACGACACAATAAATTCAAGCCGAGATACTTAGCTTTTGATGCATAGACCATCTTACACTCGCTTTAACTCTTGCTTTACACAAGCCTCTAAATTCTGTTGTACATTTTCTTTTTTTTCTTGTTATTTATTTATTTATCCACCAGAATACCAATTTTCATCAACCAATCTTTATACTCCACAATGCTGAAAATACCACTCTCGTGTAAACAGCATTTTTATTGGCCAAAATTAGCCTTTCAATTTATCCGCGATTCAGCCTGGCATGGATACAAAACGTTTGCAAATAACACTTCTACCTAAGAGAACCCTTCAACAACTGCATCAATGGCAACGAGCTAAAACAATCGAAATTTAATTAATATCAAAACGGCAGATGTTTTTGGTGGATGACTTTGCGAAACGGTAAAACCATGGAAGCAATGTGATACCGAACAATCGTTCATTCCCGTTCATAAGACAAAACCGACACACTGCTTAGTAAAACCTATGATTATTCAATGATGAGAAAATATTTTGTTGTCCCTCAGCTTGTTCCCCGAACAGATGTAAATTGACTAAAGTGTAGCGTTGCGACATGGAGTTGAGTTCTCAGAATGAGGAAATATTGGAATAGTTTTGTAAGCTTTAGTTTATAGTACTTTTGATGTGCGTCCAAAAGCTGTAGGACAGTTGGCCTAGCAATCCTTGACGCTTCCCGCAAAACCTCCATTTTTGATAGGTGCCTATGGATTGACAGTTAAATGACTATATCGCTCTTATGCAAAATTACTTTGTAGTAATCGTTGTGCTGTAAAGGCAATGAACATGTGATTGTCGTTCAGTGTTCTACAATTCTAATCTGGAGATTATTCGTGAGTCAAATTACACGCGACGAAGCACTGATGCTGTTCAAATAAAAAAAGTGACACCAGGTTTGACCACTCATTAGTTCTCATAACCAACCGTCAAGAAGTGGGCAATAACCCCCAAGTACGTAAATACAATATATTCAAATAAATTTGTCTGTTGGCCGGGTTCGACAATTACTTTCCAACCGCTTCATCTCCAGACGAGTTGACGTGTTTACCATGGACGCTTTGAACTATCTTTATTCTCAGGTCTGCTGTCAGCATACATCCGACCGCATATTAAGTATGCCCTCCATGGTTACAACGTGACCATAAGACTTTGGAGCGTCCACAAAGGCTCGTCACGAAGATAGTCAAAAGACTCTATTATGATTCATACATGGGAAGACTGCAGTCATTGGGTTTAAACTCTGCTCGGTATCGTCGGACTCGAGGAGACTTGATTTTAGTGTACGAAATATTACACAACCCAAACCACCCCGGTCGGCTACTTTTGATCTTGTCATCAAACGTTAATCTAAGGGGACATCCATTCAAGTCACTGCTCCAAAATATCTACTGGACTATCGACGTCATTCCCTCGCCGCCAGAGTGTGCACTGCCTGGAATTACTTACCATCCCATGTTTTTTGTGCCAAGATGATTGATTCTTTCCAGGTAAAACTTAACGAATCATTCACACACATTACATTCCAACATCCATGAGCACACATAACACAACCAAATACAGCATATGGAATCTTGTTCATCATTGTTGCAGTTCAATTTGTGGGACAAGAAGAGCATCCGCTTGTAAGTAATGCCCATGACGAAACTTTGACTTCGACTTTGACCATTTGCCGCCAGTCGGTACTCGGTTCCAGTCAGTCTACTATCATGGAATCCATTTCATCAATGCTGGTACCAGCACCACCCCTGCTCAGCACTACCCTCAACGG
>UZAN01040939.1:49679-63967 GCA_900618425.1 Echinostoma caproni | reverse complement strand
TGGAATGTTGAAACCAAATTCAAGCGGAAGATTGAGTGGATGCACGAGCGCCACTGCGACACCCGGCCATATCACTCAGTGTCTCTAACCATTGGTGACCATCATCATGAGGTCCCTAATCAGGGAGTCTAACGGTGCCTATGTGACCCAGTCTCCTGGTTGAGGTCTTCATAGCCTCATGCCAGGTCTTAGTTTGACCACCCTTGATCCTTTTCCACCCACTACCTGCCTCGGCAAACATCGCTCGCCGCGGCAACCTATTTGGTGACATGCGTAACACATGCCCTAACCAACGTAATCTATGAAGGTCGATCACTTACTCCAGTGGACGACCGCGACTGCCTAAAACTCTGGCCTAATCTCAGCATTGCTCATCCGGTTTCCCCACCAGATTCGTGCAATGCGACGTAGACAGCGGTGTTCGTAGACGGATAATCTATTTTTATCCTGTTCCTATAGTGGCCAAGTCTCTACATCGTAGAGCAGTACTGGCCGAACTGCTGCAGCATATACTCGACCCATCACAGACAGCCGGATGTCGCGACGGTGCCACAAATGTCTCAACTTGGCAAATGCCAATCGAGCCTTTTGTATCCGCGCCGACACTTCATCTGTGATGCGTCCGATAGGTGAGATATATCTGGTCGGATAGCAAAACTTATCCACCTGCTCTATTACTTCTCCAGGAAGAGTGAGACTGGGTGCTGAATCAACCCAGTCTTGTAGTAGCATTTTACACTTTGAAGGTGTAAAACGCATGCACTAGCACTCGAACTATCTAGAAAAGCTTGTATTTTGCCTGGATCTTCACTTAGTAGCACAATGTCATCTGCATACTCTAGATCAGACAGCCTGCCACCTGGGAGTGAATCGATGCCACTATCCTCGCACGAGGATAGGGCTGTTTCAAGAATCAAATCTATCACGAAGTTAAATAGAAACGGAGAGAGAGGGCAACCCTGTCGAACACTACTTTCCGTGACGAACGCGGGTGAAAATGTGCCGTAATCTCGGACTCGGCTCCGGCTATTATTATAGAGGGATTGGAATATTGGAATAAACTTCTCGCACACACCTTTCAGGGAAAGGCAGCGCCATGGGTTTAGAGCGGTCGACTGAGTCGAAAGCCGCTTTAAGATCTAGGAAGGTAGAGACAGTGGGTCTACGAAAAGAATGTCTACGTTCTAGAATTTGGCGAAGAGTGTAGATGTGGTCGATACAACCTCGACCATGTCTGAAACCAGCTGGGTTCTCACGCGTGCATTCTTCACGTGCGGCAGACAATCGACGGGGTATGATCCCGGTGAGAAGTTTAGAGATGATGTTGATTAAACTAATTCCTCTGTGGTTTTCACAAGAGGAACTGTCACCTTTCTTGTAAATCGGCATGATGACCGATTCACACCATTCAGTTGGAACCTGTTCTCTCTCCCACACTAAGCCCAGGAGTTTTGTTACTCGGAAACCAGTACTAAGCCTCCATCTTTAAAAACGGATGGGGACATCCCGTCGCGGCCGGAAGGTCTATGCCTTTTGAGATAATTTATTTCCCAGGAAGCTTCCATTTCAGATGGAGGACTGGTATCAACTGGCTATATATGCACAGTTAAAGCGAGTAGAGAGAGGTCTTGTGTCGACGGGGCTCAGCTGAACTGAGCCTTAAAATGTTCTGCCCAATGTTCAAGACGACGTTCCTGAATTTAAATTAGTGTGCTGTCAGACTTCCTGATTACCTCACGCTTACTTCCCTTGGTCCTGTACTCCTAATTAAAGGAAAAAGATTACGACTATTACCAATAGCCGCAGCCCTCTCCATCTCTCTACACTTCCCTACCCACCACTTTTCGCGATCATTCGTCAGACTCTTGATGAGCTGACGTTGAAGGGATTTGTGCGCCTTGTTGTATTTTAAATCCGAAGGAATGGCTTTCCGGTTAATTTTTTGGAAATATTGAATGTTTCGGTCGTTTACGCTGATCGACTTACGTAAACGGGGTCGTTTCTGTCTTCAAACGTAAGAAGTATGTGTAGAATGTTTGTAAGACGGAAATTTACTTACCAAAACTCTGGTTTAAGAAAATGACACCACTTCCTTTAGGGACCTTTTAGGAATCATCGAAATCTATTTACCTCTTCTGGTGGAGTTAATAACCTTTGTACTTCTGTAGGGATCACGTGGGAACATCAATTTAAGCGTCGGCGCCGATATGGGTCTAAGTCACCATCCTCCTACATTGAAATATCTGCTGGAACGTTTTCATATGTCAATAATCATTATTAGACTAACTAATGTTTTTTTCTGTGAACGACAAATGTATCAATTAATATCAGTGATATATAATTAAATATCAATAAAGGGATAAGAAGGAATGCGTGCTTTGCATATTCCACGAATTCATTATAACGAACACTTGTTCGTGCTCTCCGGAGTGGAGTGTTCGTCAGCAAATTTTGCGGAATTGCATATGTAGGATAATTTGCTGTTATAAGTTACTTTCGCAAAGCGAAATAGTATTTGACAACATCCAATTACATCGGACCTGGCAACTCGTTCGACCGATTGCAATTTACCTGGAATGTAGGATCCACTCTACGAGGATGTTTTCCAACTACTCAAAAGTGTTTGATCAACGGATATCGTAGTGCTCAAGCAGAGTCCATGTACGAATCCGAAAGGCGGCCTGCATGTAACCCCAACCAACCTGACTGACAACGGAGTTCGCATACTTCAACTCTGAGTGGACCATGGATTGTACTACTTCAGCGGGGATTACAGCAGCGAACTTTCTGAGCTCAGTACACCTACAATAACTATACTAGATTGCCCCATATATTTACCACACCTAACCCAGTGGCGCTTAATGCAGTTCGCCACTCCAGGTCTCCGTGGCTTGGGTTGCTGGTTTCCATCACTAAAAAGTAGGTTCTCTTTCTTCCCACTCCCTCAAAGCAGGTTCAATCCCTGTCCGACCGACATACGTCTAAATACTAACTTTGTATGCATTGCGAGTTTGGTAGGGATCAGTGAAGTTCGCATCACTGAGTTTCGTTGTACGCTGATGACAATTATGTTAATGTACATTGCCTGAAATTCACTCATGCTCTGTCTTGCACGCTTAATCAAAAGCAGAGATGAAAAAGCAAGTGAACTTCGTTCCAATCTTGGACCTTGAAATGTTCCTAGGCTGTATGAAAACATTCCCCCGTCAATTAGGTTCCGTGTGATGGTTGGCATCTCTAGTTTTTTTTTCAGGGATATGTAAGCTTCATTACTGGCAAAAGTTACACAATACAATAGAAATTGAGGCTCATGGAAGCGCAGAAAGTAACTAATCGAAGAAAGGGGTTAAGTGTTGCTGGGGATGGATCCAGTTTACCAAGATCCACTGCGTTATCCGGACATTATTGTACGCCAATTGACTAGAAACGTGCTAAAGACTCCGAACCTGCATGGTTGGAGACACAGAAGGTCATGGCTGCGAACTGACAGCAATGGCAATCTTGCTGTCACTTCTTATCAGACCAGAATGCTTGAAACAGTAGGTATGCACAGCTGTACTGCATACTCTGTTTGTTGACCATAGGTTTGCTTTCTTTTCCCGTCCCTAAAATTGAGTTCAATACCTATCCTCTTTAGACATTCTCACTTACCTTGTGTACAATATGAGTTTGGCTGCGGTCAGTGAAGATCGCTTCACTGAATTACGTTGTACAATGATGATGATGAAGTAAACGGTGAGGGGATTTACGGAAAGAAAACAAACTAAATGATAAATTTGTGTAAATGTACCTCAAATGTTTGACTCACAGTATGGGTCAACATGAGTGAGTATCTCATCGATTTTACTTAAACTGAGGCAGCCCTCACACTTTACTATCAATCATTGTTAATTTATATTATCATTCCAGTCAATACCTGTGCGTCGCACCTAAGTCGTTCCTCTGCACGTTCCAGTTTATACAGACGCTTATCACACCCGTGTTCAGTCATTGACTTCGAATCATGAAAAATTTGAGGGTTATCAGCCAACATGATTACCAAATTCCAATTGATGGAGTTCACAGTCTGTGTGTTGACCCATGGTCCAGATTAACGACTTTTACTTCGAGAGAACGCATTTTGGTTTGGAATGAATCGAAGGTGAGTTATTTCGCAGTGAAAGTATTTCTCGATCTGACAAGTTTTTCGCATGTAGTGGTGACATAGATGGCCAGTTTCTGCTTTGTGAACCTACAGAACTACCTGAATTTTGTGTTGTGACTACCAGTGGTGTCTATACTTGGCGGTATTCGGATAACCAGGTGAGTCCAACTCAATTATGCATGAAATCGCTTTATCATTATGTTTGTAGTTTGTTGCCGATTTCCCGGTACCCACTGGAATCAAATGTGTCAGCTTTTCTCCGGAAAAATCCATGTTGGCTTTTGTTACTGGTTTGTCCTAGCTTCCGTTGGAGTTATTTAATCTCAGATAACTTCGAGGTCTCCCTAATGTCAACTTCTTTGGAATTAATTTCCTCATTCGATTTAACAAAAGAGGGTTTTGGTGCTGGTAGGTCACAAGATTATTCTTTCGTTTGATGACTCAAACCGAATTTATTTTATTTGAAACGATTTGATGAGTTTACATGCTCATGGAAGTGTATTCGTCATGTAGAATCAACTGATCACTGGTCACTGAAGTGTCTATCTCATCCTCGTTAAGAATCACCCGTAGTGTGCATATCCATCGCATGCACCAGGCTTCGAATCCTAGTACGAGCGATTGTTGTTCCAATATATCATTTAAGAAGAAATTCTATTACACTGTTTTAAATAGAAGACGGGGTGAACCCTATAGTCACGAAGGCGTGTTGACCGGTCATATAAACCGGTTACCTAAGCCCGGAGGCTTGGATTGGTGAACCACGTAAGGTCCCGCTAGGTGAAGCGTGATACTGATGTACTATTTACTTAAGCTTTCGGGACTGACTTCCAGAGATTTGCTACACGTCAACAGTGCAGGATATAAACGTTTAACCGTCACTGTCGTTGAAAGCACCAGACCTTGAGAGACGGTTATCGGCCCCATGATACATAGGTTCTATATGCATTTGGGTTTATGCTGATGTTACATATTATTATATTAGATTTCACACGTGTCTGACTCCAAAAGACTGTAAGCCAAACAAATCACGGCACAACAATTATAACTAAGAATAGGGCCATAATTTGCTCACTGAGGTGGGGCTGGATGGGCGGAATACTGCCAGGATGCTCAGGTCAAAACACTTGTTGTAACCGCCAAATTTTGGTCTCGGTCCAGTTAGCAACATAATCTGCTGTCTTGGTTTTCCATCGCATTGATTTCTATCTTACTGTGTAGCAGCATCACGCGCTTCATTCATCCATGGAGTCATTATGAATGTTACAGCAATTTATACTCCAATTCCCTTTGATACACCCTGATGACTTATAGCCTCTCCGGTCACAGTTGGTTGGGGCAAAAAAGAGACGCAATTTCATGGTTCTGCCGGTAAAGAAGCTGCTTTAGCAAAACCAGCAGTAAGTTGTTGTGCTTTTGATTCAAACATCATGATAATCATTAAAATTTGACGAACCCTCTCTCTGTTTAGTGTCTCCTTGTAAACGCACTCCAATCGAGTCATCATCAGTGTGATAAACCTAGAGAATTTATTTCGTTTCTGTGTTATTCGGGCACATTTCGGTTCCATTGTGAGCTCAGCCGGAGCCGGCGGTAGCTTCATTGGACTGCTTCTTGAGAAAGATGGATTGTCGGTGTTCGGATACCACTATCTGCGTCTCATTGCACGCATCTGGTGGGAAGATCGGATGAGCACTGCTGGGGTTAGGTGTAAATTTTTAGGCAATCGCGGTCGTCCACTGGAGCAACTGGTTGACCCCGCAGATTACGGTGGTTGGGACTTGTTGCGCATGTTACCAGATAGGTTACCACGGCGAGCGATGTTCGCCGAAACAGACACCGAGTGGAAAAAAGCCAAGGGTGATCAAGCTAAGACCTGGAACGAGGGTATGAAAACCCTAAGCAGGAGTCTTGGTCACATAAGTCCCGTTATGCTCACTGGTTGGGGGCCTCGAGACGATCGTAACCGATGGTTAGAGACACTGAATGATATGGCTGGATGTCTTAAGCAGTGGCGTTCGCGCATCTCAAGTTCTTTGCAACCTTAGACCACTGAAATTCTCCATTTTTTGTTCGGCTCTACTTTCAGCTTTCCTGTCTTCTATTCTTCATCCAAATGGGCAGCCAAAAGACAGCAACCACAGCCGGCGCACGGTAGTGCATGGTTAATGGTTGTACAAACTGAAACATGTAACCCAACCTCTAATTATTGTTTGATTTGGAGTACGCCGACGACATTTTCTGTCTGTTCCAATGTACGAACAACGCACAAAGCGCGTTTGATAGACTAACAAGTGCTGTCGCCACATTCAGTATGTGCTTTGCACCTTCAAAATGCAAAGTGATGCTACAGGACTGGGTTTCGTCTACTCCCACTCTGACACTAAATGGCCAGGAATTAATTACAGTGCATTGCTTTTCCTACTTAGGTAGTTGCGTGACCAATGACGGTAGTGCAGCAAAGGAGATAACCGTCCGCATTTCGAGGCTCGAGCAGGACTGGAACACCTTCGGCGTAGACGCGACGCCTCACTGAAGTTGAAAGTTCGTGTATATAGTGCTAGCGTTCGTCCAGTCCTGCTTTATGGTTGTGAGACCCCGAATTTACGAATAGAAGATATCCATCGACTAGAAGTTTTCGATTATTGGTGTTTACGTATTTTAGCCCACGTTGGATGGAGCGAACAAGTCAGTAATCTGAAAGCAAGTTGTTGTGTATTTGGGACTACATCAAGGATAAACCCGCTAGCACATCGAGTGGTAGATTTCGCTTGCTAGGGAACGTATTGCGTATACCCAGCTGTCGTCTGCCGCACCGCGCTTTATTCGCTGTGGGTAATCCGGGCTGGAGGAAACCACGTGGAGGTCAACAGATGGTGTGGAGACGAGGCATGAGGAAGTGCACAGAGCTTTTAGGTAGACTAGGTATATCACGCCTTTCATGTTCGGGTCCGAAGGGCTCTAACTGGTTGGATGGAGACACTGAAAGATATGGTAGAGAACCGATAGCAGTGGCGTCCTTGTGATTTTATATTTGGCTAGAATTCTTGAAATGGCATGTATGCGGAGTTCGATTGTGTACTCTGTGTGTTGACCATAGTGGCTCATCTTCTTCTCCCTCCCTCAAAATAGATCCAATCTCTGTCCACCTTAAATTTTACCACTAACCTTGTATGCATGGTGAGTTCGGCAACGATCAGTAAAGTTCGTTTCATTGTTTTTCGCTGTTCAATGATGATGACGATAATTTATTGTTCCGCTGCCTTCGATCTGCGGCGGTGCATTTCTTTAGCATTAATTCTACATTTATCATATGTTTGAAAATGAAAATATTGTCATTATTGCGTAACCTGTTCCGTTCGGACATTCGGAGGATGTTCCGGGAGTCCAGAGCCCCAAATGTTATGAATTCAGAACCGAGGTGAGAAAATGAAACACGTTATCTCCTGTTTTATGAGGCTACTGTTCAAATCTTAAAATCGAAGTGAATACATCCCGACCGGTCGATGCATCCTAATGAAAACTGCCCTAGATTCCTAACATTTCACACACACGCATCATCGTAGTTTGTTTGTAATGCACGATTTTGAAGCTGCCTACCATTAACAACCAGTTATTGGCCCTGGGAACCAGCTTTTTACTCTTATTGTATTGCAAGCATCTTAATCGTAAATGGACTCAGAAATCAGACCTGCGGCAACTCTTAATTTATCTTCTTAGAGACAGTCTATGCTCCATGTGTGTCGTACTTTTGGATAAACGATGCTTAACATTGTCCCTCAAACTAATTGATAACGAAATGCCATGCGGCGGATCAACGATCCCTCCGTAACCTCCAGTCTGCAGTCACTGGCCCAACAGTGGCTTCACTATCCCTACTCTACCGTTGCTATTTTGTTTTGTGTTCTTCGGAGCTCCCCTCGACAGTTTCCTTTCCTATAGTTTTTACCCATCTATCCCGTACACAGGCATCTAGTCATCCCTATCGGATTGCATACTACTGAATTGTGAAACATTCTCTTACTTTGCTCAGTTTAAAACCTTACACTCTTTAAACGAAAAATCAATAAGCTGGATCTCCCGTGAGTGTTCCTTACTCGCCCTTTTACAGTATGCTTTTTTGACAATGGGGTTTTCCCCCTTTATTGTAATTCACGTTGTGTAATTAAAAAAATGAAACAAGAATATCCTGGGTATAATTTACCTTTTCCCACTCCCTAGACCAATCAGTGATATGGTTATATTTGCTTTCTCAACAAACCAACAAAGTTCTCTATCTCTATTGTACTGTATACTCTTCTATTTGTTTACTAAGTTATGAATTCCAAAATTACTTCCATACGATTGTCGGATTTCTTATCTCTTCGTTCCGCTTCAAGCGTGTACTGACGCGCTCACAGCACGACGATGGCCGTTGTGAAATAGCATGGCGCGATGATGGGAAATATTTTGCTGTTTCTTGGCTTGACGCCTCTCAACAAAACACTCGACGTGTCCGAATTTTCACTGATTCTGGCGATCTGTTTTCCACGTCGGAACCAACTGGTTTGATGGAGCCCGGATTTTGTTGGAGGTATGATGTGTGTTTCTGGTTCCCGGTATCTTGTCATATATGTTTCTGCTGGTATTATCCGTTCCGATAAAACATATTTTTTTTAAATTTTTTCTGATATACTGTAGACCTCTGTTGTTGATCTGCTTCACGGACCTTCCTCAGCTCTTACAGTCAACCATACACTAGGAAGCTCTGACTTGGTGGGCGGCTTTCGATTCGAGTTAACAGATAGTCAACCGCGTCTCCTTTCGTTGCTATCGGGCCAAATAAACTGACTGACTATCTCTGAAGACGATACCTGAACAAACAGTAATTGGCAATTCGGTTCAGCTCTGATATGAACTGGTTGGCTCAGTGGTAACACACACTCTTTTCATGCGATCGGTCCGGGGTTCAGCTCCCGGACGTGATGGTAGATATGCACTACTAATGAGCTCTAATAAGAGTGAAACTCGAGTCTAGTGCTTATGAATGTATGGTTGAATCAATGNATCAATGAACTGAGAAATGTGCGTGATGGTGAAGTTCGAAGGATGATGAGTTCAAATCAGTTAGCCAATATCAATTATCTCACAACACTACTCACAATTAATTGAGTTAAATGCAAATCATTTTAATTGCCAGATTGACCTAGATACAAGGAAAATAAGGGATGGTTCTGTTTCGGTATGTGGTGGTACGTGCAAGAAGAATCCTAAATTTTAGTTTAGTCAATACTAACCGGTTTCAGATGAAATAAATCAACTATGGAGCCAACTTTCCGGAAACGTTTTTATTCAAGCTGCTTTCACATTCAACACGCGCGATTCAAGGCGCGATCACTTTGATTATTTGATCTGTTTGTCCATAAACTTGATAATAGGCAAAGTATTTTCTTGCCTTTATCCTAACGGTCACAGGCCTCGAACACAGCTGATCACAGCGGTTTATCGTCGACCAGCCCGGGGGTTGGATATAATCTTTTTCGAAACGAATGCAGAAAGGCATGGTGAATTGGAGCTGTTGGATGCGAGCCAGGAATCGAAATATCGCGTCAAAAACATGCAATTCGACCCTAATGGTGACGTACTGGCTGTTTTGTGCTCCGGACTGAACCCTGACACCGAACATCACCCGTCGTTCAGTGCGTTATTTCGAGGCTGTTTTAAGCTCCATCACATTCACTTTATTTTTGATTTGTGATACATTTTACCGAAATCATGATGCCTAACATTCGCAAGTTACCGCGGGTTGATGACATTGGGTTACAAAGTTGATCCACGGTTCTGATACACGTAATCCTGAATTATATATTTTCTTCCGGTCTGCATGAGTTAGTTGGAAAACCAAAGTTTTCTATGAAGACGATTTGATTGGAATCTCAAATCATCCTTCTGTGGTGCATAAGTTGAGCAGTCCATCTTTTAATACATTATACATATTACTCGCCGGTTTTCTCGAACTCTTACTCGTATCCGTTCCGTACCCATTTCGTCATTTCCGCGGTTTGTGGATTGCACCTGTTGAGCTGCTGGCGTTTGATTCTCATATTTGAAAGGAGGCAGTTTAGCTGTGAACAGAACGAGCAGCGTTTTACAACTTTGCCCATGTCTTAAACCGGGAGACGTACCGTATAACGTAAACCATATAAAAGAGACATTTTATAAAATATATATTTAACATACGTTTACGTCCAGTTTGTGTGTCGAACAAGTCACGGTACGATAATCTTTCTGTACAAAGGTTTCATGATTTGGACGGTGTCAAATGTTCTAAGTGTCCGCAACACCCGGATGCCCAATCAAGTCGCCACAACAAGGTGTGTGTGGTTCGTATTACTCTTCTCGTTTGATTTGGAACCAGGGATTTTAGCCAACTCCCCTTGGTGAATTTTCAGTAGTTCACCGATCCGATTGTAGCCCCGGATTTTGGCTTGTTTACTTTTTAATTTTCACTCCAGGTAAATTTCTCCTCTGTTTGATCATGTTCGTGGAAGTATGAATGCAAAATCTTAGTAGTAGTAGGGTTTCTACGGTATCACTCAGTGTTTTTCTTCTAGAAAGCACCCAGCCGAGCGTTGCCTGTAACGAAATTGGCGATGACAATCTTATTTAGTGTCAGTCTAGGTTCACGGCACTAAACATTTGTGGATAATTGTTACAGTCATGTCAGTTATCAATCGAAAATTCGTCCCACCCCCAAAAGAATACCAATCGTGCGTGAAGACAAGTTATTCGGCCTATGTACTTTGATCCCCACCAATTTGGATGACAAGGGCATTCATTTTTTCCGAGCCTACCGCCTAAAATCGACTGCGATTTTTATGCACTCACTTTCTCTTTCTCCTGCCCCCTTTCTTCCTGCTATCGCATTCAGTTCGACTATTGACTTGTTCCAATTATAAATGGTATGCCAAACGAGATATCACATTCAGTTCCGGATTGCCAACTAATTCAGGTGTTGCATTTGCATGGGATTGTGACTCATCGCATGGTGCAGTGTGTTCCCTGTATGTCGCCATCTCGGAATTGGACAAAGCCGGAGGGGATCTTACCTCGAAGGGAACAACGTTTGTGAGAAAGTGGACTTGGTCCCTTATGTACGATGGCTGCGATTGTCTGGCCAGCGAATCCACCGCATCTGACGATTTCAGAGCGAAGAATCCCGGTGTTATTGGGGTTGCGGATGGCAGTACGTCACAGCTACTTTTGTTTTGTCTATCCATCTACTCGATCAGTGTGCACATTCCAAGCGCTTCAAGTTCTGGTCGCTTGCATGCTTTGGACCCTCAGATTTGGGGTTCAGATCTTACCACTGCCACGCAAGTTGTGTATGATAGACGGCTTCACTCTCGTCCGGCCTGATACCACGTCTGTCGTATCCGGATCATAGTTGGTTCGCCTCTCTAGGTCACAGGTCCTAGGTTGTCTGTTGTCATGAGTGAACATTAGGTCTTTGCGACTGTGGTCCCTCTACTGTTCGTCATACAATTGTGTATAACATATTTTATATTTAACACTAATCCTAATGGATCCGATGCCAAAATAACCATGAGTTTCACGCGAAGTATAGAAGCAGGTCGGGTGTAAACAAATAAAAAAACAGTCAACTTTGAGAATAACAAATTTTGTTTGTTTGTCCATGGTTAAATTTCCCTCGTGGTACTACCCGGTTGCCCACCCCGAAGTAGAGGGTTTTCCTGGACAACCCTACTCGGAGTCTTTGGTCAAAGAATTCGACTCACAAGGCAGTTGGGTGGAGTAAAGATTACACAATGCTCTGGGAGCCGGTGATTGACTGACCAGTTCATACGCATTTTGGATGTGGCCAACTATCCAGGGTACCCAGATTGTCCTTGGGCCGCGCACAGGCCGGTGAGCATCACGGTGGTTGACTCCAAAGGTGAAATTTGAAAACCGGTTTGGTTGCACCGTGGATTGGTGCCACTATGAGCTTCTTTTGCCAGGTGTAGGCAATTTGGGTTTAGCCAACTCCCCTAGATTGACTACCAGTGGTCAGTCAACCCGGTGGAAAGCGCCGGGCATGCGCCTTTTCCTTACCACTTTAGTGTTTACACCCGCCACGAGAAGGCAGTGAGTAGGATTTCTTCAATAGAAGCTATGTGAGGCGTTCGGTCGTCTGTGAGCATTTATAGAGCAGTTCGGGATGAGTGACCATTTTGAAGATCGAGACACCTACTCCCGACCATACTGTGAGACATTTGGAGGCAGTTGTTTATAATAAACAATAATTGCTTTGGATCAGTGAGAACTGTGAGAACTTATACCAATATTGAGCGGCATTTCAGTCCTCTGTGCTCGTATACTTCCTGTCAATGAATTATATAACCCGCTATCCCGAGTTTCGTTTTTCAGACCAATGCTTCACTCTTGGTAAATATTCACTGTTTTACGTTATTGCATATGCTTGTGCACTAGTCTAAGAACGGTAGAAAGAGATCAATCCTGTAGCTCCTGCGGACTTAGCTCTACTATTATAAGTGGCGAACCACATATGGTCCCTCGGAGGTAGGTGTGATACTGGTCCAAACGACACGGATGCTGTCTTCTGCCAAAGGCAATAAGTCTTAGAGTCTGTGGACCAGTTTGTTCTCTGTAGTTTCTGTAATGAGGCAGTTGGTTGAGATTACATACTGTCTGTATTCTGTTCTAGTGTAATGTGTGAAATGGGAACGTACGTGAGTAATATTCTCACATTGTTTTCCCTAAACGCTTCCTCCTACTCTTCAGATTAGAATCACGGTATACCTGAGCTCTAAAATCTGTCATTCTACCACTCGTGCACTCGTTCTAGCTGAGTGATTCACGCACACTCTACTTTGTGTTTACCACGATCCAATGCGATCTTTCCATAATCAAGCGGACGCTTCAAAACTTTGTATGCAACTATTATTTTTCATTTAGGTTGAAGCCTACTCCGGGAAGCTCGGCTACAATGCTTCATCCGTATCTGAAGAATACCTCATGCGTTGTGGCCTTCAAGATCAGCTAGAAGATTAAGAACGGAAATGAATGGCACCGATCCTACTTTGCTGCAAAATCATTGCACCATGTTTTTATGCTCCCATTTGTTGAGGTCATAGTACTCCGTTAAAGGTTGAGTCAAATGACCGCTCATCTACTTTCTAAGACTGGGTATATTCTTTCCTTGTTTTTTATGACCACTCCACAAACTCCTTCCCCCACCCCACGTAGGCAGTGTTTTACTCACTGCTTTGGCTCACACGGTCATTCCTCCACCCATGTTTGCCTCTCGGCTGTCTCTGAGCTCCACCACGACCGAGGCAAACTCCTGTCACAATCGATTGATTTCCATCTCCTTACCCGGTCCATGGATTCGAAACGTGCCAACCGCTGCCCACATCCCCATGCTCCTTCAATTCGAATCGGATTTGGTGCTAGTGCAACTGACATGCGGTTCCGGTCAAATGCGAAAGCACACCCTTTCAACCAACTCTGGATCGCTGGAGGCACAGTGGGTTTGCGGTGCACAAAACACTGTACCATGGCCTGTAGAGGCAACTGGCTTTCGGTAGGTTTGATTTATCTCCTCCAAACTGGTAATCCCAAGCATAATAAATGATGAAACCCATGCAACAACCCAATGCAATCAATCCGTCCGCTCGTCCGTATCACGAATAGATCATAATCCGAGTGGGTAGTGGTGGCGCAGTTGTTTAGTCTTTGTTACTGGCGTGCTTTGGACCCTGTGGTCCGAGGTTCGAGCCCCGCCACCACCACTCAACTTTGGTGGTAGACAAGTTTGCTGTCGTCCGGTTCAATACCACGCCTAACCTAGCGGAACCCAATGCGGTTCGCCACTCCAAGTCCCGGAGCTTAGGTTAGCGATTTCCATGACGAAGCAGCAGGTCTTCGTGACTATGGGATTCGCCCCGTCTGCTGTTCACCACACAAATGTGTAATAAAAAACACACAAATTGTTCATGTCATCAGAGTAGCTATCATGCTCATCTCTTCTTGTGGATCCAGTCTGTGTCGTTACCATCCATTCGTTCGTCAATGCATCCAACCGTACAGACTCAGACAACTTGATGAAACAATAAGTCTTGAATAAAAATCAATGCAACAA
>UZAN01040939.1:12369-23502 GCA_900618425.1 Echinostoma caproni | reverse complement strand
TCATATGATCCAAAGCACGCTGGTGACAGCCACTAAACCACTGCGCCACTACCACCTTTGGTCGAGGAAATAACGCGTTGACATTGCAGAAGCGCAGATACACTGATCTTTTTATGGAATAACAATACAAAAATAACAGAAATTATGACCTAAATGGCGCATATCGTGCAAAACAACACAAAAGGAATATTGATAGCTGAACAAAATTTTGCGCCTGACATCTGGCGTCTATAGGAACAACAGTTACACAGAGACCGTGGCGTCCGAATTCCCATTTACTGTTTCAGAAACCAGTAGAGTTCGTAATAGACTCATCCGTTCAATAGCTTCACTTTAATTACTGCACAAATTCTATCATAATGCCATTTGCATTTGCAATAAATCGGTTTGGATGAAATTTGGGTATTGTTTGAACATGAAATCAACCAAACTCAGATGACGAGTCTACACCAGATATGAATCGACACAGCTTCCGGAGACGTTTTGAAATCGATCTCTTCTCTCCGTTGAGCCAGCGAAATGCACTTTATCACGTACATACTCACTTTCAAATGCCTAGACAAAAAGTAGTCGGTCTACATATAGAGCATTTTGTTTTCAATAAGGAATCTTACCCTGCTGTAAGTGTTTTTATTATACTCTAGTGTATTCGCCGGGTTACGGATATTGTTCGGATATAAAACTGATGTGCCATTTAGGTCACAACATGATCGGGCCAAGTGACAACGAGGTGCAAAAGGGCTCAAACCCAAGACTTCTGCAGCCATTGAATGTCAGTAACAGCTACCAGTACCGCTGAATTACCGAGACTGGGAGAAATCTACAGTACACATTCTTATAGAACACTGGTCCGTCAAAATGTTTTTGAAAGAAACTGACGGCCACCATTGGTAATTTGAGCCTAGTCGTATAAAACCATTTGAAATATCGTCATCACGGCTTGTAACTGACTCATTCAAGTGCGCACCAAGCGTTTGTGTGATCTTTCTGGTCAGTGCTGAGAACATCAACGCTCCTGTGTTTACACTACCCAAACAGGATCAATTATCCGAAACCCGAATCGCTTATTTTATCACACTCTGTCGGGATTTGTGTTTTCCTTGCGTATTGAGTTTTCATCACACCAGAACAAATCGCCTGATTTCCACTTGATTTCTGCAACCCCGGAATTTTTCGGTAGAGAGTTCACTATTCGTGATAGAGTTGGTGCGTAACTTATTTACTCGACGTGTAAGCGTTGGGTGTCTTGAAACGAGAACCGGAGACGATCAATAGTCGTTTAACCAATCAACCGAAAGGCAAAGCGAGATGGTTCGTCAGAATATAGATGTCGTTGTATTGGTCTAGTTGAGAGAGAATGTTCCGCCTATTAAAGTCCTCCCGGAATGGCTACAAACGGGTACCGTTTTTCTTCCAACTGAGGTTTACGATTGCAGCTATTTTTGATTTAAACATGAACCTCGTAAATGATATTTGCTGTTTCACTGACGAGATGCCGGTTTCTCATATTGTATTCTCCGAGTTTGTTTGGTCCAGCCAAACTGTCTGCTTTTGTAATCTTGAAATTAAAAAAAGTATCTCACTATCGCACTTGTCTATAACTGCATTTTAGCGCGATTACGTGATCTTGGTCGATATGAAGAAGCTATGGAGATATGCCTTGATTTTCTCCAGGTATGTTGTGCTTCTATCGAGGTCTTCTCTTTTGGCCCTTGGTTCCCGTTCCTCTCCACCTCACCAGTTTTTTGAGGATGTATTTTTACGGCGATTGGTCGTTTGATCATTTACTTAATCCGTTCTGATTTGGTGTGATCTCTGTGATGCTGAATCATGTTCACCTGCGATACTGTCGATCGATAACGGAATTGATTTGTACTCTGCACGGTTCACTTTATCCTGCCGTAGTTTTTACCCCGTGACCTTCACTTCAAAGTAATCGAAAACTGTCTGTGTTCCAAGTGTTCTTGTTCCCATTAAAATGCGGTCATTTCGTAACCATGTTTTACCGAATACCAATGTAGAATTTTCAATATTTTTTAAAACACTATTTAGGTGTTTGATGCATGTCAAATTCAAATTGACAAAGTGAAGCATCAAATTTTAAACTGATTGACTCTCAAAATATTGACCGTCAACCCGGGGGACTTCGACTTCTTTGTCGAAGGTTCGCGATTCAAGCCTTGCTTGAAACACAAAAGTGCTACACACGAAACGTCTACCTGATTCTCGTTGTCAAAAAAGCGTTTATTTACTTCTTGTTTTATGTATTGAGTTTACGTATGGACAGTCAGCTTTCCGGAAAGTTTTAGCCGCCATACAAAGGCTATCTGGGGAATGCACACCTTACGATAATCGCCATCAAAAGTGAATCCAATTCCCTATGTCAGGATTGAACAAAATCCAAAGGAATGATACCCATAATCCAGATCGCATAAGAATTATGCATAGTGCCAGGTCTCCTTGACGTATCTTTCAGGTCGGTTTGTGCTAGCGACCTTGCTTGAATCTCTTTGATCCCCCCCCGCCGATGTAATTNGAGTCCAGATATGGCCATCGAGATTGGATTAGAAGGAGGTCTATGGGTTCAGTCCCGTCGCTTGGTGAGTTTTCCAGCATATGGTAATTTCTTCGAATACTTTAAACACATTTTTAATGTTCCCTTACATTGGACTATTTTTTGCCGTTAAGCTTGGGTGTAATGAACAGTAGATTTCTATAACCACGAGAACCAGTTATATCCACATCTTGGTCGAGCATCAGCACCAGTCAGGTATATCAAGAGATCACGTGATACTCGTGCATCTAAATTTTCCTGTACTTTACTGTCTGTTTTGGAGCCTGTCAAACCATTATTCATCTGCATACACACCTGTACATTGATCAATCAACTCTGTGCTAATGTGCGCAGCATTCATAATCACGCACACGATCGTGTGCTAATCGTATCGTCCAACTGTGAATGCGCTTCCAATCAGTGTTGAAACTAACGAATTAGTTGTAACTCTTCTCTATCTCTCTTTGTTCCTCTTTTTAATTTATCCTTTGGAGTCCGATGGATAGTTCTGAGCATACAACTGCTCTCTGAGGTCACTACTTCGCTGACTTCAAACTTCTTCCTGGGGACAGAGTCGTAGATGACTAAAGAGTAGTGAATCGTTTGACAATTGAGGTTACTCGGTATGGTATTTCTTTTGCACCTTCAAAGTGCCAGATTGTCAGAAACCCACTCCTGCGCTTTCATTGGGTAACCACGTTCTGGAAGTAGTTTAAAGCACAACGGGTGTGTGTATGTGGGTGTAGGTGAGGAAATCTAACAACGTCTAATCAAAGCTAGGTTAGCGTTTGCTAATTTGCGGCCTTTTCGCGCCGGCTCGACATATCCCATTCGCTGAAAGGGCGTATGTATTGCGCAACGGTACGCACCGTGTTACCCTATGGCTGCGAGACCTGGCCTCTCCGAGCAGATCATGTCCAACGACTATCCGTCTTTTAAAACTCTTGTCTGCGCAACATCCTCCGTGTTGAGTGGTATCATCGTAGGAATAACGATGAGGTCAGAAGACCTCTGTCAGAGCCAGATAGCCTTCCGTTGAGCAAAACAATTCCAATGCCTTGTCTTAGGTGGCTGGAGCGCGTGCTGTGAATGCCTGAACAACGTCTTGCATACTGCGCGCTAACTGCAGAAATTGGTCCGGGCTGGAAGAAACAACGAAGTGGACAGGCCATGACTTAGCGTAGAGAGTTGAAGAGATTGTGCTCAAATTTGGATTCTTTGGGGGCTCCCCGGCTGAGGCCCCAAGGATTCAAATTGTCCATGGCTAGATACACTGAGGGACATAGCATCAAACCGAAGTCAGTGGCGTGAATGCACCCGCATTCCTGTGCACGATCCCCAAAGTAAAACTGACAAAAAATTCAAAATGGCGTGCAGTAAACAAGTGAAAAATAGTTATCACCAAAGTTGACTGTTTTTTGTTTTCTCCGTTTGGTGTTTCTATGTTTCGTTTCCAAACCAACGTTATTTTTGCGCCGTATCTGTAAAGATATATACATATATACTTTACTACAATCCGTGTTGTTGTTATTCTCATTCCAAATTGCACAGGCTGTCTTGCATGATAAGCTCACCGTTTTTCACCGGTCCCTGTTGCCCAAACTAACCGAGGCTTCTGCTGCCCTACTGGAACGTGTATCAACCACCAATGGCCAGTTCACAAAACTAGTCCAGCGATTGATCGCACTTCGTCAAGAACATCGGGATGAAGCAGAATCAAGACGTTTAGCTCAGTTACACGGCACTTCGGATCCAATGGGTATCTTATGCAAACTTTTAATGAAAATATGTTTCATATCTTGTTAGTCGTTGTATGTTCATTCTCCAGTGTATATCGACCTGACTTGTATGAACGACTAATACTCAGTCCTCAACACGTTTTTTGACCAGTTAACTGAACAAAAGAAAACTAGCTCTGAATAGATGTGGTACTGGAGTTCATTTTATTACACACATTTTTTGTGTGATGAATAGCACGCGGAGTGGAACCCAATAGTCACGAGAACCTGATGTTCAATAATTGAAACCGGTAACCTAAGCCCCGGGACTTGGAGTGGAGGACCACATAAGGTCTCTCTAGGTTGGGTGTGATATTGAACTGGACGGCAACAAAGTTGCCTATCATCGAAGTTGGGTGGCGGTGCCGGAGCTCGAAGCTCTGCCAATAGGGGTACTTGTTGTCTTTTAACCGGAAAACTGCATTTTGCTATCTTCAACGTGTAACCTAGAGAACTGTCAAGTGTGCCACAACAAAAAGGAATCTGCAGAATGTGTTCATAGGCTGTGTGGGCATGTTATTTCGCGGTTGCTCTGACTGAGCGAGGGGTATAACCTCGGGGTCCCTACCATGAGCCCTTGGCTAGAAAGCCAGACCTACAAGACAGAAAGACAAAGTTTAGAGTCCACAGTCCATTGGGGGCTGGTGTCCAATTCGTCGCGTTATACCCGCTGGATGGGGTGAAACGTCCAAGGTGCCCATACACCTCGAAGCCTAATCGAGCCAGTGACCACCGCCAAAACCACGAAGGTGTGGATTTGTGTTGTTCGAACGCCTCTTCGTTTATTTGAAATCCGGATCTTTAGCCAACCTGAGACGAACTGCCGGTGGTTCACCGACTCGGATTTTGGCTTTTCGTCCGCGCACTTCAGTGGGGAAACACTTGCATCGTATGAATGCATGAATTAAGGCTTCCTGTGGAATCTACTTGAGACGATTTGGCGAGGTGTAAGCAAAGAGTGGCCACTTTCGAAAACTGATGATGATGTTACAATGACTGTTGTGAATCAGTTATCTTCTTAACTCGATTTTGTGTAATCCTTTTCATGTAGATTTTCAATACTTATGGTTTCACTCTACGGATAGCTACGGTTTCACTTATGAGATGTTGTAATACGATGGTTCTATACGGTCACGATCCTTTGTTTTCGTTTTCAATTTATACATCCCCATATTTTGTTTTCTTGTTCTAGATGAAACTGCCACAGAAACTGATCTGTTTTCAGACACCAGTAGCATCTCTGATTCCAGTCTATCCGGTTCCGTAAGCGCCGTGAGTTTACGTTCTGGCAGCTCCCGAAAATCTGGGTGAGTTTTTGTCTCCACGAGTAGCTGAACTGATGTTTTTTTTTCGGGATAGGGCGATCATACAATGTGGGTTTCTAGGTTTGAATATTGCTTACAAAGTTAAGTGGGGCTTCCTTATTTCACCTGCTCTTTTACACACCGTTCACCCGCATCCATGAAATTGCAGCATATAGATGGCATCAGTCGATAATCTATCCAATCAGGGGTCTAGTAGCTCGGTGGTAATCGTGAGAATACAAGGAATGTCAAATTCGTGGCAGTTGAAAATTATGTCTTATTGGCAAACACATACTGTTAGTTATTCTTCTATCGATTATGCAATTGATGTGTAGGATGAATATCGGTTAAATGATGATTTCAGTGATATATGTTGGATTTGTGACTTCGTGGTCATCAGAATAAAGTTATTTGCTCTCTGAATGTCGACGAATGGTCTGGTGCTGCGGAGACGTTTTCAGCGATCTTTTTGTCATATTTCTACCGGCTAACAATCTATTTGGAAACCTTTTTGTAGACTTCCTACAATCTAGGTGCAACCGATCGAGCGATTTTGGTTGCAACCGCCAGCGCCCACCGGTCGTGATGATTACAATTCGGATACCCTTCATCACTTTGGTGGTGTATAGCTTCGCCGTCACTTGGCTTCGTTTCGTTTGCCAGGTTTGGGTTGTCAGATCTCATCATTGAGTAGTAGATCTCCGTGGTTACGTGATTCGCTCTGTCTATTGAGATAATCCAGTTGATAGAACGTCGATGAGGGTGTGCGTGATCACAATGTGATTTATTTCTTCCTGACGGAAAGATTTTGAAACGTGCGGTCTTACGTCAGCTGGGTTATAGAACGACATTTTGAAACGTTGTTCCGTGTGAATATCACCTCTAATCATGCATGAGACAGTCATATCCTCGTGCGGGGATAGTAGCGTCGATTTACTCCCAGGTGTCAAACTGTTTCATCTGGAGTACGCCAATGACATTGTGCTACTAATTGAAGACCCAGGTAAGTTGCAAGCTTTTCTGGATCGCTTGAGAGCGTTTTGCATTTTCACAGTGTAAAATGTTATTACAAAACTGGGTTGATCCAACACCCAACCTCACCGTAACTGGGGAAGTAATAGAGCAAGTGGATAAATTTAGTTATTTGGGCAGCTACATCTCACCCGGTGGTCGCATCACCAGCTCGCATACAGAAAGTTCGGTTGGCATTTGCCAACTTGAGCCATCTGTGGCGCCGTCGCGAAATCCGGCTATCTTTGAAGGGTCGAGTGTATCCCCCTGCAATTCGGCCAGTTCTCCTATACGGTGCAGAAACTTGGTCATTAAGAAAACAGGATAATGATAGACTGTCGGTGTTTGAACACCGCTCTTCTACGAAGCATTGAACGAGTTTGGTGGAGAAACCGGACTAGTAATGCTAAGGTTAGATGCAGGGTTTTAGGTAATTGCAGTCATTCACTGGAGCAAGTGCTCTACCTCCATAAACTGCGTTGGTTGTGACATGTGTTACTCATGTCACCAGATAGGTTTCCACGGCGAGCGATGTTCACCGAGGCAGGGAGTGGTTGGGAAAAGGTCAAGGGTGGTCAAGTTAAAACTTGACACGGGGGTATGAAAACCCTAGCCAGTAGACTAGGTCACATAGGTCCTAATAAATTCCTAGGATCGGGACCTCGGTCTGATCTTAACCGATGGTTAGAGACACTCAGTGATGCGATTGAGTGTCTTAAACAGTGGCTTTCGTGCATCTACTCAATTTCTTGCAACATTATACTACTGAAATTCTCCATTTTCTCTTCGACTCTAGTTTCAAGCTTTCCTGTTTTTCTCCCACTGTTCGTCCAAATGGGCAGCCAAAAGACAGCAACCCAAACCGGCGCACGAAAGTGCATGATTAACGGTTTCACAATCTGATCTGAATCGGTTTATGCATTTTCTCATCCCCAACATGATCACTTCACACGAATACTATATGTGCACAGCTTTGATATAATATCTTGCATGACCCCCCCCCCCATGCCGATATATCTAAACAGTCTATATTTAATAGCAAATGCTCACTCAGTTCTTTTTCTTTTACCACCCCTTGTCTTCCCCCTTCCCCTCTTATCTAGACGTTCGGCAAAGAACAAACGGAAACAAGAGGCTCGCAAGTGGTCATCTAAAGTGGGAAGCAAATACGAAGAAGTGGGCCTAGTGAAAGAAATCAGCCAGTCAATTGAATTGAGTCAACGATTAGCCGGTACGTATCATTATCATCATTAGGTGTATGCGAAAGTTTGACGTTCACTGTTTGTGATCTAGCCAACATTCGAACCGATTATCTGAGTTAGATTGCAGGCACTTTATGGGGCACAGCAGGGAAGCGCGAACGGAGTGTTCACTTTGAACAGTCATTATTGATGGCAGCGTCCGATCACGAGCTATTCGGCCGACGGCATGACTAGGTGAACAACTATCGATCGCGAACCGTTGTGGTTCTCTCACGGATTCACTTGTGACAGAATTCTACTATACATATCCAGTCAAGCCAATTATGTCCGCGTTCGGATAGATAGTATAGATCAAAGTGATTCACGACAGGAGCCACAGTCGAATGCATTCAAGGGTCGCAAGCACCCAGTTGAGTCGTTTATCTGTTACACAACTTTTGTCGGAATCAACTATACATGGAAAGTCTTTCCCTTAACTCGTTTCTATAAAACCATCTTTTGATCGCTTTCTGTTTGGTGATGGGATCAGCCAAAATCCGTCCCCTTGCGCAGTGGAGGCTGATTCCCGCTTGCCGCTATTTTCAATTGACATGAATTTGCTCTGTCCGCCATTCACAGGGATATTGGGTATGAGTACACGGAACGCTTTTGTGATCTGCCTTTCTGACCACAAATTGTATTGCCTATTGTTATTCTGTTCTAATGATTGTTTGGCAGATTGAAGTCTTATGTTGGAATTGTGAAAAGTTCAGCGTAGCCTCGGTGGGATTCGAACCCACGCATAGATACTGCGTACGCTTTTCGTACGGCACACGCTCTACCAGCTGAGCTACGAGGTCACACCGATAGCACTGATCTTCTCACATTCGAATTTACCCGTCCAACTTACAGAGGCATATGGCGTCCACCAAGTAGTATGTAAGTTGTCTGCCACAACAGGTTCTCCTCAGAATTCACCGGGGTCCACCGAACGAACATCTTAGCCAAGGTTAATTGTTCAAATGGTTATTTGGCAGATTGAAGTCTTTCTGTCATTATCGCCGCCTTCCAATCTAGGGCGATGAATACACTTGTCATGCTGCTGCATACTTACTAAATTCGCACAATAAAATTGATCTAACATAAATAAACCTCTGAGTACGGCGGCATGTAGCACTCTGATTGAATGTGAAATGCTTTCTAGGCCGCTTCATTGCTTTTATGTGACCCAACATCAAATTGAATAGAGTACAGCGTAAATCAGAACGGGGGACATGACCGAACATAGATCAAGGTCAAAACCGGATGGCTGGCTGGGTTTAGCTTCTAATCGCAATTCAAGTATCTTCTCAATCTTCATTTGGGGTGTCGGGCGATTGCAGTTAGTGTTCGTCATTGGAAATACGCTAAGGTGAGAAAGAGACCCTGGCTGATGTCCACTCAGGTGAAACACAGAGTTTTTGAGACACCTTAGTGTGATGAACAACAGATGAAGTAAACCCCATAGTTAGACATCCTCGCCTTCACGTAACCGTTGAGTGTTCACTGTCTCATTGCTTCGTTCCCGTTGCCGGATTTCACTGATCGTTTGCATTCTCACACAGATCATTGTTGTATTCTTTGAATCTCATTGTTCCTTATCCTTGGGTTTCTCTATGGTCTCTGATTGACGATCATCTAAATATTTGACCTCGCGCTCGTTGAAAATCATAAGCCCAAAGTAAAACAACCGGGGTGACTTTATAATTTCATACAGTATGCAATTCAAGCGTGGCTGCAGCGCAATGGTAAGATTCTGGAACGTCCACCAAAATGGTCAAGGGACTGCATTCCAAGACTTATATGGAAAGACTGCAATCATTGGGGCTGTATTCCACACAGTCTCACCGAATTCGGCGGGACTTGATCATCGTGCATCAAATGATGCAGAATCCTGATCACCCATGTCGTTCACTGGTCACCTTCTCGCCCACCCCTCATTCAAATTAGTGCTCCAAAACTGTGGAATTGAATATCGGCATTATTCATTTGCCTTCAGAGTATGCAGTATTTGGCATTCTTCACTGGGATTGATTCTTTTAAGTACAAACTGGATGTAACTTCGACATCCGTAGTAGTGCACAAAACAACGATAATTTGTGACATTACCCAACTTTCTATGGACCGTAAATCGATCTATTTATTCTAAACCCTATGGAACAGCGGTCATCGGCTCGATTNTTGGCTCCGTCCGAAAGGCGCATAATTCGATAAACTGGACACCGGCCCCTAGCGGGTTGCGGTTTTCGCACACCGTCCCGCTGCCCGGCGGGTCAGATTTTGGCTAGCCAAAGGCTCCGGTTGTGAAATCATCAAGAAAATTCACCTGCCTTGGCCTGGGCAACCTGTCACTATTCAGCCCGCATGCAGATCATAGAACGTTTTTCTTTTTCATTAAGATTATTGTATCATGATTTATTTGGCACAGTCTGGATTCAGACGTGTGCGAAAATATATGTGTAAATATTTCCCACACGAAAACTTTAGCTTTGTCGATGTTATCAATCTGTTTTCCCTAGGCAAGTGCCGTTTTCATTTGTATTTTGATCTACTGCAGGTGAGGTTTCTGCCCTGGTGTTGGAACTTTGGCGCGTCGGTTTGGCCGAAGATGGACGTCGTCTATTGTCACATATCAATCAACTTCTATCTGACCAGAAAAACATCATCCCCTCTGTCTGGGATGACTGGATGACCGGAAAGGTTAGTACCGCTCTCCCCAAACATGTGAATAAGGTTACCTTGAAATACTGCAGCCACATTTTTCCACTGCTTTGTGGGATTGTTCCGATCGTGCGATTCTTAATTGCAATGGGAATCATCATTCAGACGATCAAAGTGCAACCGACCACTTATCACTATGCTCGTTATTGGTTCTGGTACGCAACTGCAACCGGAGTTGCGCCACGTGACCTTACTGCGGCTGATCTTTGAACAAATTTATCCCAACGTACATTTTGGCTCTAACTTTCTCCGCTTTGCAAGTGCATGCATACTATTAGGACTTTCGTCGTTTTTTGTTGTTGTTTGAACGGTACAAGTACCCCGCGACATTCGTATGCACTACCGTTACAATTTTGAGCACCTGAGCATGGTAGTCCGATTGGAAGTTTCGCGAAACCGTCTTTATTTTGACGAAAATGGGTAACAAAAATCAATTTTGCGCTGACAAAATTATTGAACCATTCTAGAGTCTGCTTATTTGAACCTGTG
The DNA here is from genome assembly GCA_900618425.1 of Echinostoma caproni. NCBI lineage: Eukaryota > Metazoa > Platyhelminthes > Trematoda > Plagiorchiida > Echinostomatidae > Echinostoma > Echinostoma caproni. Next base: position 12,425 of record UZAN01040939.1, on the reverse strand, counting down.
CATGTTCCATATAGGAGTTCGAACTATAGCTCTCCTTATTGCTTCACTCTTGCATC
>UZAN01040938.1:51098-61437 GCA_900618425.1 Echinostoma caproni | reverse complement strand
TAGTTGGCTATATCCGAGACTAAAAGAGTACAAAATAAGATAGGTCGCAGTGTGATGGTATCGTCACCAAATTATCACCTGAGTGGACGTGTGTTCGTATCCCTAAGGTATCGCTTGACTTTGGCCATTATTTGATATATGGTAGTCCTGTGATTGGCCACTCCCTACTTCCCGAAAATTGCATTCAACAAAAGGCAATAAAAATGGAATGAGATTAAATATTTATTTCATACTTTTCTGCTTATTGAGGCTCACATGCAGACCAACCGTTTGGACAAACACGTGATTCTACCGGAAAAAAACCATTGCCTGGACGAACGTAACTTTGTTCTGGCACACAACCCATAACTTCATTTTTCCAAGATCGCTTATGGAATGTGGATGACAATCATTTTCAGTCAGACCGCCACAATTGCACGCCTGTGACAGTTATTGGTTTTAATAACGCCGTGGATATAGTGACTAGACATCAGTGAAGTAGGTCTCTCAGTGAAATGATCAATCTTACAACTAATCGCTCTGAATCTATTGTAAAATTTATAAAAAGAACTAACGCAATAAACGCATAGCTCTAAAACTGGTAATTCTATGGGAAGTCAACAACCACATTCAGCAGAGTTCTTCCGGACCGCAACTGGCACTGAACTCAAAATGGAGGAGTGATGAACACATCCGTGATTCGGTCGGACTTGACTTCGCAGATCAAATACTATTCTCGTCAAGTACGGCAACCTGGATGAGCAAAATGCCAATTTAAATTGTTATACCCCACATAATGATTATAACACCTCGATTGTCTACCGACACCTTCGAGGATGAACCGATAAGCAATCAGGCAGTCTTACAAGGGTCGCTGCTCCCATCTTGAAAATTCATTGTACATTTCTATAATCAGCAAACAAAGCAAGGAAGTCAAGACATTTGCTTATCATTATTCATGGCAATAAATGGCAATGGCAACCTAAAAAAAGCTTCAGGAGACCACAAATTAAGTTTTTCTTCATTTGGTTAGAAAGCAATGCGATAAAAATTGGTTTCAAATCTCAGAGGACGAAACATTTTTTGCTGCCCAGTTGTTGAACGCAACCTATGTTTCTGTTTCAATGGTTCTCTCGATTTGCAATACACCAACTCACTCACTCAATAAAAACTACAGACCAACTGAAAGCAGTTGCGGAGATAATTTGGAATCTTGCATACCATTCGCTAGAAAAAATCATGTATAAGAGACCATGTGAACAGCTGAATATTGTCTCTGATATTAAAGATTTCATTCTGATCCACCTAATTTTATTCCAGCGAAATAAAACGAGGTTTTTAGCAATTTGCGCGAAGCTATTCTATTACAGATTAATATACACATCTTTATATAGCTCTCGTCCGACTCGACCTGAAGGAAAGCAGGTAAAAAAACCTTGACCTTTGAAAATACACAAATCTCAAAAATTTGTCAGTGTTAGTAGTCCATTAAACCCAGGAGAGCAAAATGATTGAAGGCGATTTGAGACTCTGAGTGGAAGATCTGTTACAAAACAAACTTGATACTAGCCCTCTAATGTGTGTATATACCAAAGTAATGAGGAAACATGTCCGAAGGTGAAAAATGGTTTTCGAATGATTCATAATAGTGCTTGTGAAGATCATACAAGGATTTTCTGTTAGTAGGGACTTCATAAAGTTCCAAAGTTAACAGATCGGTTTCGGACTTATTGATTTTAGAACGATTTGGCTGTAACAAGTTGCATGCTAACCACTTGACAATTATAACCAGTAACTTTTGATTTTTTGGTTCGCTTTTTGTATTTTGTATTTTGCCTAATGTCTAAACCAATTCAGTTGATCTCCATATATAGAAAATGTTTTAAAACAACCAGAGAAACCAAACACACCAAGAGTCTCACATTCACATAGATTTACTTCAGGCTTAAATTATGAAGTAGTACTAAAATGGCTACAATTTAATCAAATCGAAAGACACTGGATTTAGTGCCTCTTTGCGCCGAATGGTGATAAGTTCTAAAAAGAAGTTGGTAAAAGGAACACAATTTTTCAGTAACTCCCCTAATGTATTTTTGTACCAAGAAAATGCGCGATCTATCTTGTGACTTTCAGTAAACTGTTCACCAGAAAATGAAAAAAATTAAGTGTGATTTGCATAACGGGTTCGTTTCTATTTGAAACCAAGTTTCAAAATAAACTGAGTGAATAAACCAGGTTCGAATGATAGACAAAAGTTTAGTGAAATTGAAAGACTATAATAATCCAGAATTAATTTCAATTTGTTGGTGAACGTATTTGAGAAGCAGAAACGTATTTCCAAGTACCGTGATCTTTCAGACGTTTCATTGAAGTTTTCTGACCGAAATTGACACAGTCCACAGATTCAATATGCTTTTTACTTCACCAAGCATTTGGTCTGGCAAATAGAACAATAGTTTCTCCAATGTTGTCGTGTTCATATAGATAGATGAAACAAAAACTGTGTTTGAACAGATTACTGTTAAAAGAAATTCATGTCAATAGGAATCTCAGAATTGAAGATGCTTTGCCAGACATTCTGTGTTCATTCACAATTCAACTCTGTAGTGCGCTGATTCAAAGATTTTAGTCAATGGTTATCATTGGATACCCGCTTGCATCTAGTACATCCTGGGTAGATGTAAGTCGACGGTATGTCCTTGGTATTATTGCAGCGCCCATAGCACTTGCCAACTTCTGCCGTAGAAACCTTACAGACATGTTCGACGCTTCGGTTCTGATAGGCTGGTGGTTGAGGGGTGATGAAATTCATACTTTCGGCACACGCGCAAATTTGTGCAATTGGGAAATTGGTACGTGAATTGCACATTGAGCAAGGAGAATATGGTTGGCTGGAAACACCTTCGGGTGGAGGATTAGTGACCTGCACTCTCCAGAGCTTGCGTTGACAACCACCGGAACATAAAGCTTCAGTGAACTCTCTAGTCTGTAGTGGCAAGCAGGCACATTTTGCGGACTCTAGATCTCTGAAGCTCTTAGCCATATAGTCGCAGTTCTTAGGTTTACTTCTGTGTTTATTCGCAGGTCGCCTCTTTATCGAATCCGTCGGATGGGACCTACTAGTTGTTGAGGTTTGGCCCCCGGTGGCAATGTCATACATAGCCCGATTACGACATTGACAGCCGGGACTAGGTAACGATTGCCGTTCTGTGGGCAAAATCCAACTTCGCAATGAAGCTAAATGGGTGGGACTCAGTGGTCTAGGTTCGATATTCTTTGAAGTGCGATTACCTTTGGTCCATGCATCACATACCAGTAGATCAACGGGAGTTCTAGTCTCTATATGTTGGTGCAATCTAGCCAAGGTCCCTAAACTTGGCTCTCGTTCTACAGGACGTTGTGGTGCTTCATCGTTCACATAACGAGCCCGAATGTCTAGACAATTGAGCACTTCTGGGACGGTCAATCCGGCTGTGGGTGCAGGTTTTACACAACACACAGGAGTAAAATTTTTCGAAGGAATGATATAATTACAAACACGTTGGCTACAGGCAGATTTCATATCTCGTTGAGAAGATGCTGAGCTTTGTTTAAAATTACTTTGACCGGAAATGGGCGGTGCACTGGTTGCTCGTTGACGAGTCGTGGAGGGTTTTGAGGTTTGGCCACTCGCTGCAGCCGATGTTTCATTCGTCGCCAAACATCGCATCCTACGAACTTCATTGCAAGACAAACTCTGGGAACGCGTTTGCGACAGACTGGATGAAGCACAAGTGTGTGACCTTGTTTTTGAACGCATACTGAGGCAAGAAGTGCCAGCCGATTCACACTGAGAAAATTGCACCAATTCACTGTCGTTACGTATGCTGAAATGGCATGGAGATTCACACTCAGAGAAAGGCATTTTAGACGATTTTGTCTGACAAAGTAATACAGGAGGCTGCACTGTCGGGGCACAACATTGAAAGGGACTATCATATCGATGCATATTTAGAGTCAGAGAAGTGGTTCGTTTTGGTAACATCATTTCTGGAATAGGTTTGTTCAACAATCTACCCGACGAGCAAGAATGACTAATCACAGCAGGGACGAGAACAACACTTCTTTGGTCACAACACCGATCTGTTTGGATCGATTGGCAATCAACGCTGGTCACTATAAGTGGTGTATTAGGGCAAGAANAAGAATCGGAATGAAAAGAACAACACGAGTGCGTCAATGAGGAATTTTTGATGAATGACGTATACCTAGGACATTTCATAGATGCAACGTTGGCAGAGTCTGTGATATTTTCTGTGGAGTATACTAATCCACGTGTATTTCGACAATCATATAATCCACAACGAGAACATGGATTGCGTCTGATGCATAGGCACTTTTGATCGTTCTTTGCAATCAGAGACTCTCCAACGAACTCTTCACAATCGCGGGCGGCAACACAAACAGCTGTGCTCATAGGTCTGCACACCATGATGTTCTCCGCAGAAGGCAAACATGATTTCCGTTTCAGTGTAACTGGAACCGAACATCCACCTATTGGACAGCCACATGGGGCATGATCGGGCCACTCATTTACTTTTTGTGAACAGCTTCCGCTTTTTGGTCGGTTAGTTCTCCTGGCGCGTGAGTTCTTTACTTCTAAATCAGCTTTTTTGTCCTCAAAGCCACATGTCTTATTTGAGGTAATAGTACGCATACCTCTGTTGCGCAACTTTTGATCACGTGCGAGACACCACGGTGCACAATATCCTTGGGATAGGGGCCTTTGAGAACACGCACAATAATCATAAACATCGGCTCTGCAATTGACAGTCTCTAATCCCGATCGATCGGTGTGTAGCGCAACTGTCTCGTGTTGACATACACATAGCGAAGATCCGGACTCGAGCTTTTCTTTTCTCCTTTTTTCCTTCTTTGAAGAAGAGCTCTTTCTTCGATGATTTTTGTGTTTGTGTCTTTGACCCTCAGGTGTAAGACAAGATATAAATGATGTTTCTGTTGTTTCCGTAAAAGAAACAGGAGTGTATGGAACATTAACTCCTTCACATCTCGTAGTTTCGGTTGGAGTGTAAGGTACAACAGACCCAATCGGGCTGCATGCACAGACATCCATGGAGTTGTCTATCACTCGTTCCTGTATGCAAATATGCACTGCAGATTGCATTGCTTGTTCACTGTCACTGATATCCTTACTGGATTTTGAACGAAACAATCTGGATGTTTTTTCTTGTTTTCCAGATTGGGTACGGGTTTGCTCTACTCGATGATGTGCACGTTGATGTGCAGTCATCAATGACAAAGGGTCAAAATTTACTGCGTCCGACACACAAGTGCAACGAGAAACTGTTTTTGACGATCGAGAACTGAGGGCGCTTGGTTTGGAGCTGGCCAATTGGCATCTTTGACTTATTCGATCGAAATGACGCTGGCCTGTTTGATTGGTGAATGGCGTCCGAGAATGGGTTGGTGTTGTTGTTCTAATCTTTGGATCGATACCATAACCGGCATAACATGTCTCTGACTTTGGCATTTCGTCACACCTCAGTTCCGACTGTTTGATGGTAGGTAATTTTCGAAATGGATGACTTCGGTCACTAAGAGCAGCATCCGTGATGAATTTAGTCTGGACAGTTTGCGCTTGATCATTTATGAAATCCGGGTTTGAAAGCTGATATTTTACTTCAATGTAGGAATCGGTTTGTTTGGAAAATGTGCTAGAGCACGGAGGGCATGATTCAGTCGGCTTAATCACGCTTAGACAATTTTTCGTTTGATAATCTGCTCCCTCTGGACGCAGAGATACAACCGCCGTGCCGATCACTTCTGAACTACATCGGGTTGGTAAATCTGAGTTGGTGGCGCCGCATTTTTCAACCAGCGGTGTGAAATGGTCGGAAACAACAGTGCCGGTGCTCATCTTGATGAAAATTTGTGGAGTGGCAAACTGCTTAACCGATGATTGGACAATATCAGCAGTTCCGGTCACCTTTTCGTTTCTATTGGAGGTACCTTTGGAAGATTTTCGTCGGCAAATAGTACAGCGAGAACCCTGTTCTAGAGATGAACTACATCCAGCACAGCAATTTCGAGTGACCTTTTCTGAAGAGTCATCCTGTTTTCGAGAAGCAGAACAAGCAACATGACATGCACATGTACTCAAAACGGGTGTATATTTGCATCTATATGCTTCAGATTCTGTACCACCTTCCGTTAAACTCGAGATAGTTCGCACCGCTTTTTCTACAGCTTCCTCTGAAATCGTTTTAGCTAGAGATTTTAGCGAATCTGATTGAGTTGAAACTGTCTTGGCTTTCGAAGGCATATAACAGAATCTAGCCTGTGAGACTGGGCGTGATGGAACACATGTAAGAGAACGCTCTGATGTTGTCATGGGATAACTTGGAATGCGCAGTAACTCTTCCAACATTGAGCTTGATTTACACGGAATTTGGGATTTAGACATATTTTGAACGATCCGATCAGTATCACTGGGTAAGGCAGATATCACATAACATGTTTGCTTTTTCTCATCATTGTACGATGACCTATTGCAAGGCTTTGTTTGCTCAAAACATTGGCATCCATCCGTTGATACGCGAGATTTTTCGGGCTCATATTTTCCCCTCCTAATGTCACAGGGATAACCGTCGGTTGACTCCTTATTCAGATCACTTGTTCTGGGGAAAATTGTTTTCACCGTGGTATGTGTACTGGAAATTGCTGTCCTATTTGTCTTGGATATTGTGGGAGGCGAACGTTTATATTGACATTCGCATGGGCTGCCCGATAGTTTGTGAGACTCACGATGAAAACATATCTCCGTTTCGGTTATTTTTACATTGTCAGAATGATCACTACTTGTTGATTGCATGTCATCCGAAGTTGGGTTTTCCTCGTCAGATTTTTCGGACAGTGTGGTTTTTGATATAGTTTTTACTATCTCTGAATGAACTTCCGAATTGTACACCATTATATGTGCACCATCCGACTTTTCACTTTGCTGCAAGCTGTTTTGTGATACACTCCGCTTTATAAAAATTGTATCTTGCCCGGTGCCAGGTTTGACACAATCACAGATCCTAGTATAAGTCGCATCATGTGAGACTGCGACAGAATTCTTGCTGGTCTGCGGTTTAGCGTTAAGATCATCTTCGCTAGACTTCAAAACAGGGGTTTTGTAGCAAAATTTTGGACATGTGTGCGAAATTTTTTCCGCGCTTGTTTCTTTTGTTCTTGATCGCTGCTTAGCGGGAACTGTTTGTGCACAATCGGTGGTAGTTGGTGTATTAGCAGCACCCACCAGAGAAAGCCACTGAAAATCCTTTAATCCAGTCAAACTTTTGACACTCTGGACAATGTTACTTACCACGGCATTGTCAGGTGAATTTGAGGATTCCAGCTGCGATATGCACTTAATGAATCGATCAATAGATGGATAAGGAACCGTTTGATTTGACTGACCGGTGCATGGTAAATTCAGGAGAATGTAAAGCATTTTTTGTTGTTCTGAAGACAGTTGTTCAGGGGGTTCGTGGGAATTAGCGGCTTGATTCGAAACGTTTATTGTGGATCTACACGGTTCCGGTGATACATTCGACAGTGGTGACATGTATTGTTGGTGGTTTTGGTGGGAACATCTTAACTGAAGGTTTTTTCCAGGAAAATGTTCCAGGTTATTTTCCCCTATCACAGTATCACTTGATTGAAAAACAACACTCCGTTCCTCTTTGCCACTAATGTTAGGATTGCGCCAGCATGTTGAAACAGGCCAAGGAAATGGTACATCGGTTTTTAATGATTTGATGCACGGTTTTTGACGGCTGGAGGATAGTAATGAGAATTTCAGGGACTCTGCGTTTGCATTCATTTCAGCAGTGACCATGTATTCCTTTGAATTTGCACTGCATTTTGCACTAATGTCTTTTCTGATTGTTGGAACCATACTTGATTTGGGATTTGATTTCATCGCTGCTGAAAATGCTGTGGGTACGTGAGAAAAACCTGTTCTTATTGGAGTTGAAGAGTTTGTAATAGAAAACCAAGATCTTCGTGTTCTTACATAAGATGTCCAATTGGGATAACGTTTAGGGATATCATCTTCATAACGCTTTGAACCGAGAAATCTAGGTAACAGTGGGAGTTGTAAACAAGTGTTAGTCACAGAATCCAAATACTCTTCAGTTTTAGTTACGAATTGACTATGAAAGTCCAATTCCTTGCCCCATACTCGGCGAGTTATCGTAGGTGAGGTATTAGCCATTCTTCGATGGTTGGTATATTGTAAAAGTGTGAGATCGCTAGATGGTCGACCGATCGAAAAACCTATTGATGAAGGAAAAGGTAAACGTCGAGTTGATGAGCGTTTTGACTTAAAATTCCAAAATAATGTGTTATAATTACTAGAATTCTGTTGGTAGTTATTGATGCATACTTGTGAATACAGCTCAATGCTCTGTTTCTCTTTATTAGTTTGGAATCCTCTACCTGATAAACATGGTTCGATAACATAACATTTGTCATCTATCGTAGAGTAGCCCTTTAAATCCAAGCGTTTTAAAGGCAGCTTGAGGTTCACTTTAGCCGTTATTTTACTTTCACACTTTACACACGCGTTATCCTGTTTAGGTAGGATAGCACAAAACGTGGGTGTGACCAATTCGATTTCATTTAAATGAGTAGGGAATAGTGCACGGTCGAGATAATTTACGTTACTAATCCGGACATCCAAATATTCATCAGGGACGTTATGTTCATTTGTGAAACAGCTGTTTTTGTTGTTGTTGTTGTTGCTGCTGCTGCTGCTGCTGCTGCTGCTGCTGTTAGTGGTGGTGCTTTTAGTGGTCTTGTTGGTTCTTTCTTTTGCTGTATGTTCCAAACAATAATACGAGTCTACTAATCCGATCGGATTATTCTTACACCAACAAGCTCCACACGAATTAAACAAACCCGAAAAATCCCTTATTGGACCCGGTTGAATAACTGGTGTTTGAAGCACCTGACAACGTTGAACTTTTGAATAATCGAGTTTACTAACTGTAGCTTTGTTCGAGATTTCTGAGTTCTGTGTAGGGTTGAATCCATCGCGCTCCCGAGCACAGTACGAGCCGCTAACAGCGTGAGCCGTTTTGCTATCTTGGGAATTCGGGGTAACAGTCGATGCTCCATTTAGGCGGAAATCAGTCGAGCGCTTTTCACAAGGTGATTGGGTAGGCATCATTTGATCAATGTCTCGGATGAAAAATGGCACAAGTGCTCCCGTTGGAGCCGGTTCTTGAGAGTGATCACATGTATCCGATTTATCAACTAAAATTTGCATCTGTTCGGGTTTTTCATTCATCCGTCCAGAACAACAACACTTGGTTTCCTGCTGTGTAACCGAACGGAAAATGATAGACGTGGGGTGTAAATTGTAACCTATTTCACATGTAGTGTGTGAATGACGATAGGGACTCATAACTTTGCCAGGACGCACTCCATCTGCAGCACATTCGTAAACCAGTGTCTTCTTTGAATCTGAAGAACCGGTATTCACTTGCAGGCTTTTATTATGACTACCAAGACAGGTTTTGAACGACTCCATACTTCTTGTTGACAAACATGAACCCGTTTGTTTAATTGTACAATCCGAACAATAACGATCTCTGTCATCATCCACCGTTTCTGTATTGTGCGTTGACCCATCGGCATAGGCCAATATCCTACCGAATGCGGATATTGTACCTATTTCTACTCCGTTGTTCAGTGTTTGTGGTGGAATAACTTTCGTCCAGTCTTCTTCTGGATGCAAAGTGACATAAGACACAGTACTGTGAATTGGTTCAATTCCATGTTCTGTCGAGCCAACGGGATCAAACGATATAGACCTCTGTTGTGCCATCGGTCTATCTTGGAGCTCTATATGGTTGCTACGGTGATGAAAGGGTACTGGGGAAACAGAATTCGACTCGATGCCAGGTGCTGGTATCGCGTGACTCTTTTGATCTTGTTTGATACCGGTCACTTTCAATTCCGATGTCTTCTTAACGAGCGGTTTTTCAGCCTGAGAGATAAAACTTCTTGTTTTCATATCATTTTCACAAGTTGACATAAAATTCACGCTGTAAACCTCAAGCCAACTTGTGGGGCTGCAACCAACCGTCTTTACCTTTGGTTGATCTTGTGTCTGCAATATTTGTCGACTACAGTGCTCTTCTAACTTGGAATGTAATTGTTGATTGGGCTGATTTTCTTCATCCAAACCCTTCAGAAAGTTTCTATCCGGAATGCACCTAACTTTCAACTCCAGCTGACAACCAGATTGTCCTTTATGCATGACTTCGAGAAGGGAACCCTTATTCGGCAATGATGCTAAAGACCTTTG
>UZAN01040938.1:35110-46169 GCA_900618425.1 Echinostoma caproni | reverse complement strand
TCTTGCTTCAGTCGTCCCGTAGGATTTTGTTCCGGATGATTTACCCGTTAATTGCTGACCATCAAGAGACTGAATTGTGTGGGCCTTCTTCCTAATGAAAACCCTTTTACTTTTCTCGTTCAATTCATGTTCTGCAATTCCAGATACCCTGGCTACAGTAGAACGCAAGACCCGTCGGCTGTTTGCACTCCCACAAGCAACTTGCTTTTTATTTCGACTGCTCCGGTAACGGTCTTCAATTAATTGATTAAATGATCCAGGCGTAACTGTCAGATTGCATGGTGTACTTGTGACAGAAACTGGGGGTCTCTTTGCAACTCGGGTCACAGTACCATTGTCACTCAAGATTTGGCATTGAAATTCATTCATATGTCCCGTCATGTTTAAGGTGACCATCACCGGATTATGTGATGCATCACCTATCTCAATATTATTAGAGTTTTGTTGTTTCACTTTGAAGAGTATTCCGAAATAGCATTGTTCCCGTGTTGTTATCCAGTAGGCTGTTTTAGTCATGATCCCTTTAGACAGCTGGTGCACGTGATACGCTAGTAGCAGTTTTGCATTGGGATAGACTAAAGCAGGACTCGGGTGAATCAAGTTCAATTTCGGATATCGCGAAAGATGTTTGATGTGCAGATTTGCCGCATCTGTCGCGTATGAACAACAGACCAAGACGAACGCGTTTGTTCTGCATTGCTCCCCAAACCATGTGCACTGAATCTGGAGAGAGATAAAGCAAATTCATGTATTCAAACCACCCATTTAGTAAAAGTACCCAGCCGTTAGAACACAGTTAGCTGGGATGTTGAATTCGAATCTAGTGAAACTAAGCAGTATGAGCGGGTTAAACTGTCGGAATTTGAAAACCAAAACAAAATAGTGATATTTAACTCTAAAGGTAATTAATTTTTTCGGTTTATGTTCTTTTGCTCTTTCTTTGAATAAAATCAATTGGTTTTAACGGTCTGAAGAAAATGGCACACGCGAAATTTCAAGACGCTAATCAAATAACTGGAAAATGTTGAGGAACAAGTTGTTTGGAGATAGAAAACAAAACCTAAAAGCAAACTGTGGGCTTAAAAATACAAACTGCTCGTGTGGTAACAACTGTTCACTTGGAATTCTATACCCATTCGGTATTTTTAATGGTCAAATTACGCATATGCTAAATGGTCTGCGATAAATTACAGATCGAGTTTATCGCAATATTTAACATTTGTTTGTTTTGTTTCGTGGATGAAGCCGCAATTTTACATGCAATTATTTCCGTTTCATTGAATTTTATTATGTATCATATTTGAGTACAGGGTATTATTCAGTCGGAAATTGTCTAATTTCACAAGTCGGAAAGAATATTTTCCGTTCCTAGTCAAGTTTTCGGACGTTATCAGCAGCTAAACCGAATAAAGAGTAACTTCATAAGTGAAAGTAAGTTGCAGAGAAGTGTTATCCTATTCGTTGGCCCATCATATCATCCAATAGTTCTTTCCATGTTCCGTCGGAATTAGGTGTTGAGTAAAATGATAAAGGCTGTTTCTATTTATCGATCAGCTATCTGTTAGTTTGGTGGTGTTGTTACGTGAAGTAATTTTACTGAGTGGATAAACAATGACGTTTTTAATTTTCAGTAAACATTTGCCGAATCTATACGGATTGAAAGCGAAAAAGTATTTCAGATTCGTTTAAATGGAACCGATTGTTTAAATTACATGTGTTCCGAGAACCGGTCAAAATATATGAGAAAACATTACTACTTATTTGATGCATACAGTTGCATACCATCAACCCAATATCAGTACGGTAACTCACGTTCAATCAAGAACCTTTTTAAAGAATGTACTATTGAACGTAATAACACATCCACTAATTCCGATCGATTTGTATGGTGCGTTCAAAGATGGCCCGGTTCAAAATATCACACTATAAGAAAAACATTTACGGCCAAACTGCTTCCTGTTTTGCCAGTTGTCCCTGGTATTGGGCTCTAGTATCCCGATACAAAAGACAAGAAAGAATACCACAGGGAAATCATTAGTATTTGAAAAATGAACACAGTTACACAAAATTAAGGTAGAATTGAAACTAATTGGAAGGTAAATCGCGTTGTCTTTTATTTTTGAAAGGAGTACCAAATGCTGTCACTGTGCTACTTGAGCAACTCAAGAATGAAGCAGCGTTGGATAGGTCACTCGGTACTGGATGTCTTAACAACTTAGCATCCTGAATAGGTGAAAATTCAACGGACTCTGATTTGGAACAAGTATATTTTTCACCATCGACAGATAACCCACAATCACTTCGCTATCGGAAAGGACAAGGACATTTAGGATTATGATTTCTGAAGTTCAATGATGGGTTTTCTTTACAACAGTATTCTTCATTCGCTTTACTTGTTGAAATCAAAGGAAAAGTGTTATTTGTTTGCTTTTCTGTTTCACTGATGTGCAGCTCTTTATTGGATCCAAGTAGTGAGGTACCAAGCAGTGCGTTGGGCCGTCCTTTTTTATCTACCTTGATGTGGTCTGTTCCTGTAGAAAGTACGGTAGCATCTTTTGAAGCACTGTTGTGAGCTTCTGTGTTGTCGACAGAATGACTGAAGGTTGGATTAGTTTGTACTGAATTAATATTCTTCCTGTTCTGGTTGTCTTTGGTGGCCTGATCTGGTCGGTCGTGTTTGTTAGGCAGAACACCAAACGGGTTTGATGAACTTTGGTTACGCAGCGCTGGTCTCAACTCGGCAGTCAGCGGTCCTCTGAGCGATTCATGATAAGGGACCATAGACCAAGGCCAAAATCTGATTTCAGGCCCCTTGGGGTTCGATCCACCGGGGAAGTAAAATGCTTGAGTTGCATAAGGAATGAAAGGCGGATACCGTTCGTAATCTGTTTGACAAACGTGGTCAAACCCGCTGAAGTGCTCGGAAGCTGCGCTCGTTAACTCCTGAAAGGCACGCAAGTGAGCTGGGGGGCTATTTGGAGGAATCACTTTCAGCAACCAAGGCCATCCATCTACAGGTGCTTTTATCACTTCAGCAACTGGAGCCGGTGGTAGACGAGAAATGAGTACAAGTTGTTCTCTTTCTCTAGGAGACAATTCGTCAAATGGAACTGCACGCAGCCTAGTTAGTAGATCTTCCATAGATGATGTCCTGAATACATTTTTGCCAACAAACTCGTGTGAAGTGTAGGCGATGTCATCATCCGGACCTTCTAATGACAGAAGATAATGCATTTCTCTGCGTTGCTCATCAGACAACAAATGAGGCGGTTGGGCCAATAGCCATGCTAGTTTAGATTCTTGGAAATTTGTACGCCTTCGAATGTCCGAAGAAAAGCGTTCACAAAATATTACTTTCAACTGATTCAATAACTGCAACTCGTCGGGTGACAATTTATCCGGGGGCTGAGATGCTAACCATCTGAACTTCTCTTCTAACGAGTCTGTTCGTTCTAGATTTTCCGGTAGTAATCTGGACAGATACTCTAATAGTTCTATCTCGTCTTGCATCAGACTTTCATATGGTACCGCTCTTAGTTGTTTCAGATGTGCTTCCATTAATCTTGTCCGCCTTTGCGAACCAGACTTTTTATACATTGATAGCAGCCTGCATGCTGGCTGACTGTTGATTAAAAGGTTAGCCAGTGTTTTGCGCTCCATTTCAGTCATCGTTTCATACGGAATAGATAGAAGTTGCTGAATCTTTTCCTGAATGGGCTGAATGCGCACATTTACCTCATCAGATATCGATTGGGGAATACTATTTAGGTAGTTTATCAACTCTTTTTCCTCATCTGTCAGAGTATCGGGCGGCCTAGCAAGAAGCTGAGCCAATCGGATTTCCATTNCATTGATGCAGTCCGTTTCAATCCTATGGAGGGTATGGGTTGTGTTTCCCGCACCAACTGAAGCAACCTCTCTTGCTCCTTGGCGGTTAATTGTTCAAATGGGCGACCCAGCAATGCACTTAACTCATCTTCCATGGATGATGTGCGGAAATAACGAAAACCGGTCTTTGGTGGATTATTCGCCATTTGTTTCAACTGATGCAATAATTCTTTTTCCTGTTCTGTTAAACTTTCATAAGGTTTCCTCAGCAGTCTGGCCAACTCCAGCTCCATGAAGTCACTGCGTTTTGCTGTTGGTGGAAGAGAAGTGAGCAGCTGTTCCAGATTGCATTTCCCTTCATCAGTCAAATTTTCTAAAGGCTTGGAGAAAATAGTGTCCAATTCCGTTTGTTTATTTCCAATTTGTTCTTTGCATGCTTCAGACGTGGAGTCTAGAAATTCAATTAATTTCTTCTGCTCTTCGAAACTCCGCACTTCGTATGGCTTTGAAATCGCCCTGAGAAGTTCCGCCTGAAACTCTACCTTTTTATTTGGGTCCAATTTTCCCAACTCTTCAATTAACTTAGATACATTCCGTTTTTCCTCTTCCGTCCAATAGCCATATGGTTTAGAGAATAACTTTTGTAACTGTTTCCGCATATCCTCCGTTCCATGTTGCCACTTTGTCTCTAATTGGGTTGTTAGTCTTTGATCTTCCTGTTCGGACTCTGTCTGTTGTTTCGACATCAGGTGCTTCAGTTCGGATGCCTCTACTGGTGTTAACTTTGTAATCTCTTCTATAAGCTGCAATGCTTTGGAGTCGAACGGTAATTTATTTAATAGGTTTTGGAGTGTTTCCTTCTCTTCTGAACTTAACGAGTCAAATGACTTCGCCAGCAGTTTATCCAACATGGCTTTTTCTTCCGGACTTCCAGCCCAATTTGATAGCGCCAGTTTCTCCTCTGAACTCAGTTTGTTCATCAGTGAATCTACCTGCACTTCATCTTTAGTCTCAACGGGGACGGGACCCTGATTAAGCAAAGTGGATAGTAAATACTTTTCTTCTTGACTGAGTTTTTCGTAAGGTTGCGATAAAAGATGATTGAGTTTTGCTTGGCCTTCTGCACTATGTGATACTTCAACGGAAGATATGTCTCTTGCTGTCTGCTCCAGCCTTTTCTTTTCTTCTGGACTCAGGGTTTCAACTCGACATGAGAGAAGGTCACCTACAGTTTGTTCTGCTTCTGGTGGGGATGGTTTGATCAACTGCGCTAGTTGACTTCTCTCATCTTCCGTTAATGACTCAAATGGTTTTGAAAGTAATTCTCGTAGTATCAACTGATCCTTTGGATCTCTCTTTGTATCAGCACTTCCTAATTGAGCAATCAGCTCCTCCATCACTCGTCGTTCTTCGGGGGTCAAACTCTCATAAGGCTTCGCCATTAGCTCGTCCAACTGTGCTTGAAGTTGGATTCGTCGTTGGTACTTTTGCTCTTCGGATAACCCGTAAGACTTTGCTGATGTTCCTGTTCCCAGTGGAAACAGACGAACCCAAGAATATACTGATGTATATTGATTTAGTCCAGTATTCATCAACGGAGGACCACAAGAAGGTGAGGGATAGGGCAGGTATCCAAGTCCGCTGTGTGCAGTTGAGTGAATTAGTGGGAACCTGAAGGGCTGCACTGAATCTATCCCTACCGTCGGAACACCAATGGGATAACCACCATGAGTCAAACGAACCATGTATTCCATTGAACTATTTGGAATCACTGTAGCTGTTGGTATTCCACCCAGTTCTGATGAAGCCGACTGAGTATTTGACACACCACCAACAGTTCCGGGCACTCTCCAAGGACTGTCATTTCCAGGTATGGTAGTGGGCGTTGTGGTCGGATAGAAAGCTTGGGGCATCTGATGTGCGATCCACACTCCGATTTCGGTATTATAAGGTATGAACACAGGATAGGAGTAAGGGTCGAAACTCGGATAAGGAGGCCCAAACGGTGGTCGAGGTGGGCGAACATACATTTGTGGATCGAATGAGATTGGCGGGGTAGAATGCTGGAAATTGGCCTCCGGTGGATTATTTCTATGTTCATTTATTCCAGGTATTTGAATATTGCCATTAGATTCTTTCTGTTGATCGTTATACTCAACGTTTTCAGTTGGGTTCTCTTTTGTCAATATGCTCTGGTCAAATCCCTCGGCATGAATCGATCCTTTAACGGTTGTGGGTTGATGAGAGTCTGAAATTAGGAGAGTGGTACGACCAGGATCATCATTATGCACACATTTATAGGGCCTACATCTACTGGTTTTCATTAGATTTCCTTCGGCTTTATTTAGTAACAAGGAAGTGCACTTCTCACAGTAAGTTTCGGTATCACAGTATGATTGAGAACCCAACCGTCCGAAGTTCACTTCATCGCAAAATACGGTACTTTTGCCCGGCACCCTGAAATCGGTCTGCGGCTTGTATTCTGTTTTATTCTCAATATTCTCGCGAAAACCTCCTACATCCCGTACGACTTTTTCCTTTTGGATTGATAAATTCGTACCACTCAGGGAAACTTGAGGACTTTTAGTGACACGGACTTTGCGCAACGCATGGTCGCAATCCATCGTCATTTTCCAGTTGCTTGATCGGTTTTCTACAGTAGACTGATTCAGGTGCAAGGTTGCATCCGAACGCTCGCCTAGAACAGAATTCATTAGCTCGGCGCCGGAAACCTTGGTATCGAAAGTTTCCCCGGGTTTAAAACTCCTCTCAGGCCAGTCTGCTCGCTGCCATTCTGTATCCTTACATACATATCTCTTGTATTCCGAATTAAACTTAAAGTTTTCCACATTTCGTGTTGTTGTAGGTCTCTCAGTGACTGACGTTCCCACTAGATTTGCCGTATTTTCGTTCTTATTTTTTGAATCGTGAAAATCGGAGATCCTTTGCGGTATGCTTTCAAATGAATTCACAGCCATTGTATTCCGTTGGAGATTCTTCAAATCAGCTAACAGCTTATCAGATACCAGTATATTTTGGCGGTTGGACTTGTCAGTGTCATGATTAGGCTCTTGACATAATAATAATGGCGGGGTAATGCGATTCAAATCCTCCTCAGTTGAATGACTGTCTTTGAGTCTCGTATCTCGCTCATACCTTTTCAAAGTGTCAGTGACTTGATTGCCTTTATCTAAAAATTCCAAAGGTGCATCTTGTTGCTCAGGAATACATGTGTGTGAAGCCTCCAGATTCTGCATGGTAAGACCATAATCAGTTGCTTCTGTTGGGTACTGTGTGTTCGAAGAACTCCTTAATTTAGCCATGACTGGTGTCGTAGTTTTCTCGGCAGTGGAATGGAAAAATGCATACTTATTCCTGTGAAAGTCTTTAGTACTGAGAGCGATTATTGATGGGACGCTATGATTTATTTTAAGGTCAATATGATCGTTTTCAGGGGACCCATCTGTTGGAACCACTTTAACCCCAGCCGTTGGTATAGATGAAATTGGTTTCACTGGCAAATTAAATAAAAGCTTAGTATTCATCAGATCATTTGGAAACTTTTTAGATGAATCCAATCCATCAATAATTCTGGACTCTTGAGTATCTGGCCGCTGTTCGAAGGATCGATGCATTGATCTCACTTCACTCAAAACGCTACGTACCATGGAACTGCTACGAACCCTACGAGCCAGGTCAATTTTCTTCGGTGGGATCCGTGGTTGCACTGTGAAACCATCCACACTGTTTTCCAAATCTAGCACGATTCGATTCAGTCCACCCATGAAGGATTTATTACCAAATCGCGAGCCCAGGTGAAAGCGACCACCTACAACGCGTCCAGATCCAGTGGGATTAACCGAACCGCCTATTCTTCCGTCCATACTGCGCACCTTGTTGCGAAGGGGACGAAGACTCTCGCGTGAACTTCTTTTGCACGATATAGGCCATTCTTCACTGAGACAATCAGGAGTATCGGAAAAATGAGACAGTTTAATTTGTCGCCGGTATGAATTGATTCGACTAGGTGTGGTTTGGAGTGGATGCTTATCATCGTAGAAATATCTTGCTACGGATGACCGACGTCCTCGGGGGGTAACGATTGATGAAGTAGTGTAGAAAACATTTTCCAAATCTGGACCTAAGAAGATTTTCATGGTTGACTGAGAGTTTATCGGTTGTAATTCAACTGGACCCATTAGATCGAGCAAAGAGTGAGCGGATAGTGGATGATGCAAGATATGTCCGGATCTAGTACGCGACCATGCAGAACTGGATTTTCGAGAACTCAAACGTTTTCTTCTATGATCGTCACACTCTGTAGCCATAGTCCCTGCTTCACTGGCAGACTGCGAACTGCCGTATCTCACTTTTCTATCAACAAGAACGGGAGTCCCAGGGTTTCCTTCTACCCTACCAAATACATCTTCATTTCGATGGTTTTGTTCACGATTCCTGTCTGCTACAATATCCTTGGACATGTCTTGTTGTTTTAATTTGAACACGAACCCACCAGTCGATTCTTTTTTCCTCCATGCCCTAACCGATTCTGCCCTCATGTTTGTTACAGAAGTTACAGTATCGGAAGACGAACGATTGGATATGTGATACCCAAGAGACCAGTGCTTGTATACCTGTCCTCTTATGCCGCTCCGGTCGAAGCGATTAGAGCTTTGTAAACATTCGGACCACGCTGGAATTTCTGATGCATTTATGATGGTCTCGTTCCATGAATTGTGGTACTTGTTCGCCACCTGAATGCTCGAGGTCACTGGTTTGGGCTCTTTTGTAATGGCTGGTAATTTGGAAATCATTGTGGGGCTAGTAGTTTGGGACGGTTGATGTGTTTCCCGGGCGATTTCTTCTACATTAGGATCCATCAATGATTGTGCTTTTTCTGAATCGCGAAGAACTGGACAGGTTACCGAAATACCATTGCACATATGACTTTCTCTCTGATCAGTCGATTCACGTTCTTTTGGCGGATGCTCTCCTGATGTCCCGGATTTATCCGTAAGACAACTAGTATTGTTTTGGTTAGTTCGTGACTTGTTAACCCGGATTGTATTCGCAGTGAGGTGATACAATGCATTTTTTGCAACAGAGTTATTTGTGATACCTTGAAATCCAACGGTTTTGAGCCCTTGAACAACTGGTGTAAGCGAATTAGTACACTGGTATGATACCATGCGTTTGGACCCAACCATATTGGTCCAAATTTCAGATTTCTCTATTGCACGATTGCACGAGGTTTTAATGTTTTCCGGCTTATTTCTTCTTCCAAGCAGTACCTATTTCCGTTATTGTTTTGAGAGCTGAAGACGCAATGATTATTTATGCATCCATTCGTGTTGACCGAACGGTAGAGTTTTGAGGGCTTTCGATGAGAATCCAAATATTCACCTTGCACGCCTAATAAGGGACGCGAATGAGAGTTTGCAGTTGATTGATTTGACGGTCGGAGGGTGCACAGGTTACTGTGAGTGAATGATATCATTGAATCCCCTTTATTTTTATTAGTTTCATTCCAGCGGCTCGATTTTATAAAACATATCCATTTCCCAAGAAAGGATGTTAAATCGGTTGCAGTCGTTCTGCTCCAACGACACAATGACAACCCGATAAACCTAGCATTTTCCATAGGAATTTTCAGAATACTTGTGTTGCCACTCATAACGTTAAACTCTGGTTCGAAAAAGCATTGAGTTGCTCGCCATATCGCACTTGAGACATTGAATTTTGGCAGTAACAGACAAGTTGATCCTACGTTTGAAGAGACTTTTTTGATCAGTGTGAATTGATTGATATTAGTCCGCTTGATAGGCCAAATGTATGTAGTTAGATCTTTTGATAATTTCATTGTGATCCCTTTGATCTGTTTACACACAGTCGCAGCTGTCCAACAAATGTCTCGTAATCTTCCAAAGCACAAATCCAAATTCAAAAACGCCCAACTTTGTTTCTGCAACAATGCTTTCTTGTAAGGATTCCGGACTACATGACAGATCTGTGCAATAAGAGAGGGAACAATAATCATAGTGATTCAACTGTTGCAGAAGGAAGAGAATAAAATGAGATCCACTAAATGTGGTCTCACTCGTTATTTTTTTTGTTGCACCATCACGATCATTGTACGGCAAACGTAGCAGTGAGGTCACTTATATGAGCTCACCACATTTGTATAGTCGTAAGGAATGTTGGATGTGAATAAGAGAAGCTCGATAGAAAAATAAGTAGAGGACTCGCGTAAAAGACTACATTTTTGGCAAGACCTGGACTGAAATTTGAAATGCGAATCGTGTGTAAACGAATCGAGCCGGCCCTCAGCAAGAAAAGCAGGAACTAAGATCTAGCAACAGTGCCACTGAGCCAGTCTATCTGTTTCGTCCTGATTTTAAATCCAGATATGGCCTAATGGAATGAATCTAATGTGTCAACCATAAAGTCCGTTATCCCTAAACTGAGTTTTCGATCACGACATTTTTTATTTTGGAACTTCACATGCATTGTTTTCTAGTGCATCGGGGACTCTGATGTTTGTTATCTTTTCAACTTAAGTTTGTAAATCATTGGGACCTGTGTTAAATTGTAAGGTTTGTAAGAATGACCAGTGCGAACCGGTCTCAAAACTGTGGAGGTTATCAGACGAATTGTTCAATAACCTTCCCGTTTGACCGGTTCCCCTAAGCAGAAATATTTAAAAATATAGTGGTAAATGGTCTAATCTAGAGATTCTTGGAGGATTCCTATGCAGAAATTTGTCGATTTAATCAAACCAGTGGTAGGTATACTTTCTCTCTGTATGGTCATGTGATAACCAACGTCAACCGAGAGAGATGGGTTTATCACGCACCTGCAAACAGTATATTTCCAATCTCTTGGTATGGAACATGTTAATACTGCTCGGGGTATGTAATTCGGCGGACTGCGTTTGGAATTCATTACACAGACACTCTGTTTACCATGAGTATAACCGTGGTTAATTCTGTTTGTACAAATTACTCCTCTGCAGATATATTTGTTCACTATAATTATCCGTACCATATACGTGAACTCCAAATGGTTTTATGCCAGTAAATTAGTTTATTTATTTATCGGCGTAACAAATATCCAAGAAACCGCGAGCTCCAGGAACCAGGTAGTCACCCGGTGGAATTTACTTGATACCCGAGGTTTATTCTCTTTATTGCTCGACTAGTTGTCTCATCGGATTCGTGTAGTGTTGCATAGA
>UZAN01040938.1:18681-33784 GCA_900618425.1 Echinostoma caproni | reverse complement strand
TTATAGATGAAGAAAATTTATCGGGGTCAACCTGCTAAGAGTAATATTTGCCTAGAGTCAGCATTACTTGTCCGATTTTACCACAAAACTCGTGAAATTCTGCGTAGACGGCGCTGTTCGAGTGCCGACAATCTATTTTTATCCTGTTCCCGTAATGACAAAGCTTGTGCACTGGCCTAATTGCCGCAGCATACACTCGATCTTTCACAGACAGCTGGGTGTCGCAACGGTGCCATGGATGTCTCAATTTACCAATTTCCAACCGAGCCTTCTCGGTGCGTGCTTATGCTTCATCTGTAAAGCGTCCCTCAGGTGATATAGCAGCCCAAGTAAAAAATTTGTCTACTTCCTCGACTACTTCCCAAGTTAAAGAGACTGGGAGCTGGACCAACCCAGTCTTGCAGCAACATTTTACACTTAGAAAGTTCAAAACTCATACACTAACACTAAAATGATCCAGAAAAGCTTGCAACTTTTATGGATCTTCACGTAACAGCACGATGTCATTTGCATATTTCAGATCGGACAGTCTACCGCCTGGGAGCAAATCGATGCCAGAATTTGGAGAAAATGTGGCCTATACAACCTCGACCAGGTCTAAAACTAGCTAGGTTCTCAAGCGGGCACTGCTCGTGTGCGATGGACAACCGATGGAGTATAGCACCAGCGAGAAGCTCAGAGACGATGTTGAATAAACTAATTCCCCTGTGGTTTTCACAAGAGGAACTGTCACCTTTCTTGTAAATCGGTATAATGATCCATGGATACCTTTCAGTTTGAACCCCTTCGCTCTCCTATATTGTTCTCACGAGTTTCTTCAACTCTAAAGCCAAGGCTGACTCTCCATCCTTCAAAACAGATGGGAACAGCCCATCTGGACCGGAGGCCTCATATATTTTGAGGTAATTGATATTTCTGGTAACCGCCGTTTTAGATAGAGGACTGATATCTGTTGTGCAGTCTAACGCATTTGTTTGATAACACTTGTACACATCGCTCCTCTTGAACGCGCAACATCAACACTCGATACACACACAAACGTACAGACATACACGTGCGTGACATGGACGTTCCTCACATGCAACCTTGATTACAGTGACCAATCAGACTGCACTACGTGTATGCTTGGTATTGATTGGCTGACTGCTGGTTACTTGTACGGCCGGTATCGGCTAAAGACATGCTTCTGTCATTGTACATGAATTACATTGCTACTGTTCTCTGCTAATTCGAAAGATTTCTACTGGCAGTATTTACACAACTGAAGCAGGTGTTGGGAGGTTTTGCTTTGACGAGTGCCAGTTGAACTGCGCCCTAAAACGTTCTGCCCATCGTTGAAGATAGCGTTGTTGAATACACAATCAATCAAACATACAATGTCATCAGACTACTTAATTACCTCGTTTGCGCCTCTTTATTCATAGGGTTTGTATTCCTAATCAGACGAAAAAGTGCGAATATTACCAATTCTCGCGGTCATTTCTCAAACTTTTGATGAGCTGGCGTTTAACGGGTTTGTGGAGTGTCATATGTGGCACCAGGAGAAAGAGCTCTGCGGGCGTACAGCAGGGCCGCCGAGTTGGTCGAGACCCATCGTTTGTGCTTTGAGCTTAAGGCAGAGTTCACCGTTTTTTATCGATATTTCCACAGCTTCCTTGATTTGCTTCCAGTGTGCATTGAGTCCTTCGGCTGGTGGATGGACTGATAAGCAATCGGAGAGGTCCGCTTCAAAAGCCGATTTACAAGTTTCACTGCCATTTTATCGTGGGTAACCGTTGCTGGATGCTTTATTGCGGTTGATTGTATATAGACCGTCAAGAAACTTTTCTCATTCGTCCAGGGAGCTCAGTTGGGCATTTAAGTATTCGGCGACTACTACGACGTCCGTTGATTTAACACTATGGAGTAATTGAGAAAGATCCTTGTAGAATTCATTCTTGACTTCAGGTGCACTGTAATCGGTCGGTGAATAAACGGATACGACGAGTGAGCATCGACGCTTCGTTTTGTAGCTGTTCACCCGTGTTGAACCGTTGAGACGTACAGTGCATAGTCGCCACTGACTGGAATCCAGTCAAGAAGCGAGCGCTCAGCCTTGGCACTTAGCGCAATCTCGACACCAGCAATACCTCGAGCTTCGGATGCTAAATCGCCTGATACACGAAGGGCGAAGTGTGAGGATGAGGTTGGGTCAGGAGAACACTGGGAGTATGGTCATTTGTGCGTGTTTCGGAGACACAATATACATCAACAACCACCGCCCCATCTCTCTCACATCAGTCATTTCGAAGGTTATGGAATCAGTTGTTTCTGATCAACTCCGCCACCACCCGGAGCAGAACAATAGGCTTAGCGACCGCCATTACGGTTTCCGATCACATCGATCTGCCGGTGATCTTCTGGCGCTCATTTCGCATACATGGTCAGCGGCACTCGACAACCACTGGGAAACTCATGCGGTGTCATTGAATAAATCGAAAGCTTTCGATCGTGTCTGGCACGCCTGTTTGCTGGTTAAACTACCCAAGTTTGACTTTCCTTCGGAACTTTTGTCCTGGACAGCAAGCTACCTCAAGGACTGCAGTATCTCCGTCCGAGTAGATGAGACCATGTCTCGTTCCGTGCCTGTAAATGCTGGTGTTCCCCAACGTTCCGTACTTTCCCCTTCCCTTTTTCTGATGTTTATTGATGGCCTTCCTCCTTCAACTTCAAATCCTATTCACGCCTTTGCCGATGACGCTACTCTACACTCTTTGTCATATTCTTCTTCGCGCATCGCTAACTCCATTTTTAGTGACGACGGCTCCTCCCTCAATTTCTCCCTAAATTCTGATCTGGGCCTTATGTCTGTTTGGGGCTGTAGCAACCGTGTTCTGTTCAATGCCAGTTAAACTTCCTTTATTTTCATTCATCTTAAACACACATCTTTCTCCTCTTCCTTGAATTTCAACTCAAATATTCTCCGTTCCACAGAATCTTACAACTTATTGGGTCTTTCCTTATCTTCTTCTCTTTCGTGGTCACCTTATATTTATCTACTTGTTTCCCGCGCTATGCGCAAAATTATTTTCCTCTTCGGTGCCAGACGGTTATTCACCCCCATTCACCTCTCGCTTTATAAAGCTTAGATTCGCCCTACACTTGGATACTGCGGTCATGTGTGAGGCGGAGCTTCGTCTACCTCACTATCTCTCCTTGATCGGGTTCAACGTAAGGCCATCCGTCTCATCAACAACCCGTCCCTAACATCGACCTTGCAGTCACTAGCTCACTGTCGGGCAGTTGCTTCTTTATTATTGCTCTATCGATACTACTTTGGATTTTGCTCTGATGAACTTTCCGCATCTGTCCCTCTCCCACTTGTTCTTCCTTGCAGATCCCGCGCACAAGCGGCTAGTCACCCATTCCAAGTGACCATCCCCCGATGTCTCATTTCTAACTTTCAATCATCTTTTTTCCCCAAGAACAGCACAACTGTCTTCCCTCCAACGTACAACATCCAGGTTTTTAAACGCAGAATCAAGTTGATTCCAGCTTAAATGTTCCCCATACCTTCCCGCTTACAGTACATCTTCGAATCATGGGGTTTACCCCCTTTTACTGTATTCACTTTTGCGTAATAAAAAAATCTAAATTGAAAGTTTCAAGGGTTCCATCTAAGGCAGCTTACCGATCTTATAGAGTGTGCAGAAATCGAACGCGCCGAAGTGCAAGGAGAATTTTGGTTTCAAAAATCCTGAAACTTCTGATTGTCTAGCCTTGCTGGTAAAACTGAGTGACATCCGATGGGTTGAGAAAACAGGATGCACCTGGGATCATTCGGGATTGAGAAGACTAACTAGATAGATGGGAAAGAGGTTTTTCCAAATGGGTGCCTCAGACTTTAAGACATGGCATGCTTCTTGGTAGCCCACATCGATAAAGGTTTTTGTTTGGGAACCCTCACAATAACCTTTGACTCAAAAGTCTGACCCACAAAGCAGTGGGCGTAGATCCAACATGGAAGCGTGAACGGAGAACCCGTGTGAGAACTTCTAGAGATCTGTCACACAAGGTTTTCAGGGTTGAGTTAAGTGTTTTGTTCGCTGGTGCGTAGATTGTCGGGATTGGCCTTTAGTCTCATGCGCACAAAGTGACAAGCGGAACGTGGACGAGACAACACCTTGTTGGCTGGGGGTCGCCCAGCTTGGGCGGGCGGTAGCTGTCCAGTGTATTGGGAAGATTTCTCCCACCGTCAAGAGGAAGCCCCTTTCCTACATACACCTGACAGGGTGTTTTTTAATTTTAAACTGCCCCTCGCCGTGTTTATTTGCCGGAGTGACCCCTCCAGGGGCGAACTTGGATAATTAAAGAAAGCCAGGATGTACCCAAGCAGCTAGCCTTGTGAGACTGAGTTTCTTCTACCCTCTACTCATTGACCCTTCAGGCATGATTGGAGAAGTGACTTTGAAAAGCCCGCAGGATGATGGAGGCACGCAAGCTATAACACAACGACAAGGTGCAGTCTCGTTGTGATGGTAGCAACATCATACGCCCAGTAAAACATTTTGAAAGTGAACGAAGTAGCACATTACTGGCTATGGGATGTCCATTCGCCCAACGATGTACGGAAACTTCCACACCGTCGGGAGTCCTTTTATGGGTACCTAATTTCTACGCTCATCCAGTAGGGGGAAGGCACCAGTAAATTGCCTCTACGCATTTTTTCCGCTGTAGTGACTTATCCAGGAAGCATTCAAGTACCAAATCGTCTGGTTTTGTGAAGCTAATTTCTGTTTAATCTTTACCTAATAAGGTTCTAGACATGAATGAATTTACGGCAGTGAAAACTGAACTATTAAATCTGGCTGGATCATGTAGGTGCGGTCTCTTCAACGCTCACCAATAACTTCAGTCTCGATGCGATTGGAGGCATATTGGCTTTACAGATGCACTCAATACAAAATTACGCGTAGGATTCCAGAGGTTTGCCTTGAGAGATGCCCCCTAGATTCGCAGAGCATTAACATTCCTCGTGCAATGAACGGTCAGTCTACGTGCACATATTTCAAGATTTCACCTGCAGCAAAAATCATTATAAGAACTCTCCTGACGAATACGGGCTTAAAATTGTGCTAAAGGGAGACTGGTAGATAATCGTTAGGAGTCCTGGTTTGTGTTGCACCTGCATGCAATTGTTGTTTAGCCTCATTAATTCTTCAGATAATTTACCACCATATTCTATATCAGGACTAGGTTGTACCTAACTGATTGAAAAGCAGACATTTTTGCTCGTATGATTTATTCCAGTACCATACTAGTGTAGGATCGCCAGTAGCTGGTCAGAACTACAGCGGAGGCCTTATCCAAAAGTAAAAGCGACTGGATATAAACGATCGTCCTGAAAACATTCTACAAACCGTGATTCAAGGTTTCTGAAATTGTTTAAAACCAGTTAAGTACTTTCACCTCTTATTCTTCTATGATTTTTCGGGGAAACATTTCAAGAAAGCAAACTTGTCGCTTCAAAATCGCTTTCTGATAAAGGAATATCGGACTAAAAGTAAAAACTATGGAAAACTAGACCACTGTCAATTTTATGTGCTTATAGATATATGTATAGAGAGAGATTGTTGTTTGTGTTATACACGCATGATCACACAAGTTGCTGTCTTAAAACGATGAAAACTGGATTTCCTGGCCGTACTACAAATCAGATAACTGAAAGGCACTCACCTTCAGTTGACAGACCCAAATGTGCGCGTATCAAACGAAACTGGATATGCAGCCGAAAATCCCAAATATCTTCAAAACTTCATATATGGCAAGAACAATCTTTCTTGTTATCTTCCGAAACCTCGAAGCAAGCAAAATACAGGCGACGCATTATATCCGACATCCGTCTCATATAAAACAAAAGGCAATCCGCAGGGATGGTGAATGCAGTATCGATCCACAAAACAGTTGGTCATTTTGGACAAATCTCCTCCCAAAAATCTTCCTTTACCTCTTCCTAGCACTGCTATCACAGGAGAGCGTCGATCCGCTGGACATCTATGTGTATTACACATAATACAAATCAATCAGTTCCCCAGCTAGTGTTTGTTGTTTGAAGACGACCTTCAGTCCATTTATCAATTTTCAAATCACGGTGACTATATATGCTGCCTGATCATGATGGGCATAAAAACAGCACGAACACGTGATACTCCCAACTTTGTGATAGATTTCAATTTGATCATTATCACTTTTCTCTCTGTAACGCACTCGCAGATGTCCTTTTCGTATCCGGTCGGTAAGAAATAAAACACCAAACTGGAAGTTTGCCGCTGCTTTCTGTGGTATCCATGGCTAAGGAATTTCGTTGTTGGTTTGTCTCTGAAGCACATTCTCCAGAAGTCTGTGTCACAATGATCACTGTATTTTGAACAGTTGCTGGCGACATGTGGATATAATACTGTGAAGAACTTTGAAGGCGCTGTTGACGCTTTGTTCTTTTGGCATTGATTTGGTGGGTCGTTCGAGTCCATGAACAAACTTACATGTTAATTCTACCATAGAGAGTTGATACACACTGATAGGTATAATAATAAAATCAGATAAAAATAATAAATCAAATGCTTTACGCATCAATAATGTGTTGTTCCCTTTTAAGCAAATCAAGAAACTAGCTATCCGCGATACTGGATTATGTGATCTAGATAATGGGGAAATTGGTTACATTCTTATATACACCATGAAATTAAATCTGTCATTATGATAGTGAAAACCCATCGTTTGTTCATTGACTATAGCTTCTCGTTTCAAAACGACTTCATAAAATACTCCAAAAAATAAAACTATCTCATCAATGAAAAGGATCAATATTGTCATGTTTCCCCCAACCCAAACCCAACATAAACTCACATTTTGAGGAACCAGGATAAAACTCGTGCAAATCTCGCTCGGATCATCCACATCCACTACTGGTAGGCTTTGCACCGTTGGAACTCGACTGTTACAGCAACAAAACCGCAGTTTCGGATCCGTATAAAATTTGGTGTTTTGCGCCGTTACTTCTGCTAACACTTCATCGTAAGCTTCAACTCGCTTTTCAGGAGGTCTGTTGTCCCCACCAGCCACGTGAGTCGCGCCATCCGGATTTTCATACTGCTCTTCGGTGGTTGTGGTTGTTTTTGATTGCTTCCAAGTTTTTATGTTGTCACAATCAGAACCTAACGAATTTGGTTGCAAGCGGTGAACATTTGTACAACGATCACCCAGGAAAGGTTGTTGTTGATCATCAGAGACATTCGGTCGAAACTGGAAGAAACGTACGAAAATTTGGTTTAGACGAGTTTTTGAGCAAACTGGACCAACTCATTATAGCCGGCAACGGGGCCTACAGTGAACTGCCCCGTTTATCCCACATGCCCATATCGTCATTGATTGATCGATGCTAACTGCCACCACATCGACGTACGAAAGCACGAACGCACGTCGCACTACCTCATGCTTGATTGATTAGCCTCAGCCAATCAGATGTCAGCATTGAACTGTCGGCGCTGATTGATTCGCTGGCCCGGCTCGGCCGCACTACGATGGCATGCAATGCCTGCGCTTTCTTATGCATTCAGCCTCATTGGTTGTTTGCGTGTTGACGACCGTACGTACTTATGGTCCAATAGAGCGGCTTCAGGTAAACGAAATGCCTAATTCACTACATGATTATTTATTTCAGACCACGAAATCCTAAACGCTCAGTGTGTTCGACTCAAAAGTTTTCGGAAAATGTCA
This sequence comes from Echinostoma caproni, assembly GCA_900618425.1. Taxonomy (NCBI): domain Eukaryota; kingdom Metazoa; phylum Platyhelminthes; class Trematoda; order Plagiorchiida; family Echinostomatidae; genus Echinostoma; species Echinostoma caproni. Next base: position 26,029 of record UZAN01040938.1, on the reverse strand, counting down.
TTTTTTAGTGCAAAAATTAGGGATCAATGTTCAATATTTCCTATAAAAATGAAAATAAAATTTCAGCTGGTGTAATCTATCGACCATTGCTCACCACCGTTAGTTTCAGTTCCATTTTGAACAACCATTAACCATGCACTTTCGTGCACCGGTTTTGGTTGCTGTCTTTCGGTTGCCCATTTGGATGAATAATAAGAAACAGGAAAGTTGAAGGTAAAGTCGAACGGAAAATGGAGAAGTTTAGTGGTCTAAGTTTGCAAAGAAATTGAGAAGATGCAAGAACGCCACCACCACCGTTAACTGACAATTTTTACTCTACTTTGATAATGATTTTCCATTTGAGCCACATTAGTCAAGGTACAGATTTTCTCAACGAGTGTGTACGGATTTCAAACCAAATTAATTTTCAACGTCCGTTTTCGCGAGTGTTTGTTCCAGCTTGTTTGTGGGCCTGACCAAAATTCTTGGCCATTCATAGGAAAACTCTCAATCTCCTAATGATTGATATTCACCATCCGAAACAGATACGTTTGTCACTAAAGTCCATGATGTTTGTGGTATTTTTTCAATAGCACCAACTCAAAGACTTCCGCTGGGTTTGCACCCTGTCCGTCATGCTCCGTCGTTTGGCTGTCGTACAAGAGCAGTACGAGAATCAGGCAGCCGATGAAGGAATTAAACCAGCATTTTTCCCAGCTTCGTTCCTCCTACAAACCATTTATTTCTATCTAATCGAAAAAGAATGTACACGACAAAATAGTTTCTTTTGTATATTTGCTATGCATGAACAACCCAATCGGGGTTTGAACTTGCTTCGAGTTTTCGGTTGAGTTTACGACGAAGAACAGCGTTCATCATGGTTACTTCCTTTGTGACTATTTGCTTGACACCACGATAGTTATTACTCTAAACATAATCTGTTCCTTTTCGGAAGCGAATAAAGAGTCGATCTGATTCCAGGCGGCAAGTTCATTTGCCTCATAAACACGGTGTTGTTGTCATTAATGTAAACCATAAGCGAAGCTGCGTCATTTGATTAGTAATGTTCGTCCAAACGCCTCAGCATGGTTGGGGTGTGGCTAACAGCCGGGGCTACAATCGGGTCGATGAGCCAGTTCGCCCAGGACACTTGGCTAAAAACCCTGATTCCAAACCAACCAAGAGAAGGCGTACGAACTACATACACCTCAGTTGTGACAGTGGTAATCGGCTCTATTGGGTATCAAAGTTTATTGGGTACCTTCAACGTTTGATACCGTCCAAAGGGCTTATGATCCGATGAACTGGATACTGGCCCTCTATGGATTGTGGTTTTGGCTAGCCGAAGAATCCCATTGTGGATTACTCGAGAAAATCCACCGGCCTTGGCCTGGGCAATCTGGCAATATGCAGCTCGCATGCAAATCATGGAACGTTTTGCTTTTTTTACAAAGATTATTGTATCATGATTTGTACGGCACACACACGTATGTGAAATACAGATAAAAATACAATTAATCAAAATGTTCTTACATGTTTGAGTTCATATTAACATCGATCTCATTCATATGGCAAATACGACAGACAAAGATAGACAGATTTAGCCATTCATTAAACTTCACTTTTCCCGAATCTCACATTAAACTTATTTTGTGTCTCCAAACTTGAAAGATGTTGTAGGCTGTCTTAATATCTATCTGCTTGTAGGATGTCCACTACTTGCCTTATCAATCTAGCTATTTCTAGTATACGTCACAGAAAAACCATTTTGCATAAGGAAGCTAAGGGTGAACTGTTAGTGCTCCAGTGCAGCTTTCTACAGCATATCGTTCCAGTTTGGTGGTATACCTTAGCGACCGCTGTGAATTTCAGGATTCGTGACCCGTGGTTGTAAAACCTGAACGGAACCGAACTGAACTGAACTACGCACGTCACTGGATAAGCAAATTTATTACGCGATACTTGCGACGTAGTTAAAGACCGGAATGACATAGAGAATGGCTAAAATATGACCTAGCCTGAAGTAATGATCAACTGGACCTGGTTCTATCGAGCAAGCCAAGTATCCCAGAAGAAGAATTCGGGATGAAACTATACCTTTTTCATTTTAAGATGTCATTGCTATGTGGATAGTAGGACAGTGCGATTGCACCGTCGTTTCACACTGCTTTGTATTTTTTGTGATGCTCTTACTGTCACGTTTAGTCCATCCGCGTGGTGAAGGCACGCCTGCTGTACAGTTGAAGTTCACTGGGTCTGCCTGAGANTTGACCTTAAACGAGTAAAATCCCTCCGACCCCTTCTGTGATCTGATCGGATCATATTCCGCTATCTGCGGCACTTAAAACCCCTCACCCCAACACGAGACTGTTTGACTACCGGTTTGTACGTTTTTGAATGCTCTTGTTGTCACGTTTAGTCCATCCGCGTGGTGAAGGCACGCCTGCTGTACAGTTGAAGTTCACTGGGTCTGCCTGAGACTCACGAACGTAAACAAGGTGTGGTTTCTCGCTCGGGTTAGCTGGGCAAGCACCAGGTCCCTTGTTGCGGCTGAACCATTTGACCGATCGATAAGTGAACCCGATCGGTCATGTGGTTTTCTGGTCGGTATAGGAGGAAGACAAGTTTAGGATCCGATGTTGCTTAAGTGTTGGTACAGAATCACCACAGGAGAATCAGTTGTGGAACGATGCGCCATGCGGGAAATTCGGAATGGAAAAAGTTCGAGCGATGATGACACTGGGCCAACGCTTGATCCGCATTAGATACACGCACTATTTTTCCAAGTGGGTTCGGTAAACGCGTAATCATAATAAAACCTTGAACTTGTCTGATGTACAGGCTACAATTTCCATTAATGTAGGCCCACGCAAAACTCTCATTATTTTCCCAACTGGCTGTTTCCGCGTTCAACGATCTTGTTAACTACGGATGAGATAGAATTCCGAAAGAAAGAAAGAAAAACGGAACAAGTATTATGCAAAATTGCATATTTATTTTATAAAAGTTGTTCAATATGTTTTCCATCCTGCTGCGTGCATAGCAAAATACGGCGAAGGTAGTCTTCTTCTTCCACCTTCGGAATAGTAACAATGGTAACGACGGGGCAATCGCACTATCCTACTATCCACATAGCAACATGACATCTGAAATTGATCCTGGGACATCTTAAATTCATATTGTGACATCTTAAATTGATTTTCGGACGTCTTGAATCGAAAAAGGCATAGTAATGGTCTCTGTGGTGATCCCAGCCTTTGAAATGACGCATATTTTGGAGCTACCCATTACAGTCTTCGAGCAACTGTGATCAATCAAGCTTCACGGGTGACGTCAGCAAAGCGCGTGAGTCTCAAGCTCCTGGACTACATACCATAGGTCAATTGTGCCAGCCAAACAGAAACCGTGCGGCCCAGACAGAAGCTAAACAACGGTAGAAATACTAGAACGCGATTGGTAGAGGTCCGGATGACCAATGAGTTTGTTTTGTAGATATTATTTAATCCCCCTTATTTCTTTCAGTGAACGAACCACTACTATTGTGTCCTTCTCCTCGAGTCTCGGTTGCTTGGGATATTGCGTGCAAGTACCAGTGTGGTTCAGTTCTTACGTCTCGTCTGTGATTGCTCATTCGTAATTCGTATTTTTTTTTCACTGCGTACTACTATCACCATAAGTACTACAGTCTCCAACATGTTTTGATTTCCGCATGCTGTTGTCNGCATTTCAGTTTACAATAAATATCATGTAACAGGTGAGTTTCTCTATCGATTTGATGAGTATAGCAGTGGCCAGTCCATAGTCATACGAACTTCATGGATTTGGAAACTTCAGTAATTAGTTTATACTGGATGGTAAACAATTGACCCTGGTACAGATACAAATTCTTAAAAACTGAAATGAACTTGCTGAAAGATGAAGGATCCAGTTGAAAGTATTATCACCTTTATTAGTATCTCGACAGGAAATTCGAAATAGTTGCGTTATTTGTGCACATAAAACCTGAAGTGTAAATTTGGCATTGACATTTATCACAAGAAGGATGGGATGGCAATGTGCTCTCCAGCAGACCCGTTGTTTTCTTACGTCCTAAGATTAGAGAATACAACTCTCAAATTTTACGTGAAAAATACAGGCGACATGTTGTGCCAATACTGCCACTTACGCTTTCGTTTATCCGTTCTTATTGATTTTACAATTATACGATGCATTTTCCCATGGAAAACACTGATCGATACTCTCCTAAGCTGTTTGCCAGTGAGCCATCTTGACCTAGATTTAGGTCGTCATCTAATCGATCGAATTATGCTCAAACCATCCATTAAATTGTTCACCCGGTTCTGATCAGCAAGCTATCCTGTGGGTTCTGATTTCCTATTTTGCGTCAAGTGCCTATAGCAATACTGTGCATTCGTGTTGCGATCCAAATTAGATCTTTTCCATACTAACGACCATGATAAAATACCACTTATGATGGGTTTGTGTAGTAGCTGCAGTATGTACAGTTCGCGAATTACGAAATACGAATCACGAATCACGGAAGCCACAGAAACGCTGAATTGCATTAGCACTTGCACGCTGGTATCTCAAGCAACTGAGATGAGAAAAGGCCACCGAAGTAGCAGTTCGTTTATTGAAAGAAATTAAGGGGATTAAATAAAGTACAAAAGGAGTTTATTGGTTATCCATGTATCCACCAATCACGTGCTGCTTCTATTCTTGACCTCTTATAGCTTCTGACTGGACCGCACGACGTCTGATTAGTCGGTAAGATCGACCTGTGATTCTGTAACTGAAACGTGTAGGCGCTTCGCTAGTGTCATCCGGGTGCTTGTTTCTTCAATGATAAAAATATTGTGATTTAATAGCAATTGAAGTGCTTAATGTTATCTTACAGTCAGAAAAAGCAAGCCAAACGCATACTTGTATGATTTTCAGATAGCCCCCATAAACTGATTGAACCCTTTTCTAAGTCTGCAGATAGATAAACTGATCGATTCGGATAGGGAAAGCAATGCGAACCCTTTCCCTCAAACAGCAACGATATCTTTCTCATATGCACCTGACTATAACAAACGATTATGATGAGGAACATGCTGTAAAAATACTGTAAAACGTTCCTTGTTATTCTGGCCTCCCAAAGCCTCAGTATGGCCGGCGGTGGATGTCATGGGTTGTGATCTGTAATACTTCCCTTGTAACATGCACGGTGTTATGGTGTACCCAGACGATATGATTGTGTTTGGGGCAACGATCATTGTATCAATTGGTGATATCAATTTAAAACTTCTTGAACGATTCCTAGAGAAAAAGTTGTGTACCAAACCATTGAACTGGATACTCAGAATGATGGAGTTTGAGACCTTGGGATTCATCAACTGGCTAATACGTCACATTTTATATCACATCATTTGTATAGAATAGAGGAAACAAAACTAATGATTATTCAAATGGGGATTGGTTTTATTTTTTTTTTCTGTCCCAATTTCACAAACCGGATTTGGCTGATCCTACCATCGGAACTTAAGCTTGGTTCGTATTGATTGTACGATTTGGGGGTGGGATTTGGAGGGGGAGAAGGAGGTGGGGGAGGATGAGGATGGGAGTTGGAGGGTCATGGTAGGTTGGAGAGTGACTTCACAAATTGTTTTTGGGAGTATAAGGGGGGGGGTATGCAAACGAATTCCAACCGCCTCTGCGGTGACTAGGATGCGATTTTTAATCGGCTTTGATCTACGACCTCGAACACAGTAGAGAGGCTAAAATGCTTCAGTCACACTCACTGTGTGATCGGACTCGATGAGGTGTGAAACGATGGCACTTGTAATAGTTTTAATCACACCAGTGTTCAGCCAAGCCGGAAGATGTTCCCGAACTCGTGTAGATAGGCGCCTGCTCTTGCAGACGATGTACACCAGATCAGTCTGGACATGAATTCGATACGTAATTTATTTATATTCCGAGAATGTTGGGATTCGTTGTCTGTCCTAAAGGACATCGATCGGACCCCAACCGATTCAAACCTTTGACAGATATCGTGACCCCGAAGGACCAATATCATCTACCATCCACTATAGAATGCCTTTAATACTGTTCAAAATTCATTCCCGACTTTTCTACTAGGGCTAAACCCTTATTAGTTGTACAATCCGCTGCGGAATGGAAATCGACTATGAACCGTGAAAGAGCCTGTGGTGATTGCACATGAACTATGAAGTTTTTGGTTTTATTGAACACGATACCCTTATACATTCAAAATTTCCGCTCATTACAGTTCCATTCCGTCGCTGAGTTCTGTCTTCCGATTTCATTTCGAGTCCTAGTTCTGGGTTGGACTATTACTGCGCGGAATCCGGTACGTATACGAATTACTAGTCCGAGTACGAACCATAACAACTGGCGTCGCGGTCATTTTGAACCAATGGAGCCCTGTAATTTGGAGAACTTGAATATACATGCCAATTCACGCGAAGTCGAAGACTATTTTGAACGATTCCAGATTTGGTGTATTAAGCGGAAAGGACTCGATGAAGAACGCAAAACGGTTTATTTCCTAATGATCATCGGAAAGGATGCACACTCATTGTCGAAGAATTTGGCATTTCCTGACTCTCCTATATCATTGTCGTATGAATCCCTGAAAACCTTGATGATGAAGCATCTACAGCCGGCTAATTTCGAAGCCAAATTTCATTCACTCACACTTGGTGGAAGCCAACCTGTACGTGACTTTATTCTTCAGCTTGAGACTCAAGCATTTCGTTGCAACTTCGGAGATCAGCTGCAAACCCAGTTACGTGGTCGATTAATTACCGATAATAATTGCCCGGAATTACAGCAAAAGCTCCTGCTCATGCACGATTGCACATTTCAGTCGGCTAGGGCAGTCTATGAGTACCAAGATGTCCATGCCATTATTTGTGATGAACCAAACTTGTTGTTCAATGCCAGCAATTCCAAACAGTCACCATCCCGAAGAAAGCGGCTTTTCGAAAAGAGCTCGAAAACACCAAGCAACAGCAGTTCTCCAACCCACAATGACCAAGGGATTCAAAGATGGAACAAGTGCAATTCCTGTGGTCAAAGACATTCGCGGTCAGCATGAAGATTTCGTAATGCCAAGTGTCACAATTGCGGTAAGCTTGTCCATATCCAATCTGTCTGTAAAAGTGCGNCTTCCAGGAATTCTCTTGAATGCCTTGTGCTTGCGTGATCCAGAATGTGAGAATTGTCCAGATTGCACGTTCGTCCGTGCCATTATTTGTGAGGAAACCAACTTGTTGTTCAATGTCAGCAATTCCAAACAGTCACCATACCGACGAAAGCGGTTTTTCGAAAATGGCTCGAAAACACCAAGCAACATCAGTTC
>UZAN01040938.1:3707-13856 GCA_900618425.1 Echinostoma caproni | reverse complement strand
TCAATTACGAACTTGGAGGCGTTTTTTGACAAAACCTTACTGCGATAACGAAACGTGACACATGCAACTACCAATGAGAGTCCGAAGAGCTGTCCAACTGACTTTGTTTGGGGTCTTCCCTGAAATGTATGGATTCTAGTCACGTGACATGTTTCAGAGGGAATGATCTATGTCCCAATCGTGGCATCATCACCAGAAACTTGGGTCAGTCACTGGTGGAGATGCATCTACATGTCAACGACATATCCGTCAGATACATTTCATAGACGATCGAAATATAAGTGAAGCATTGGACAACCTTAGCCATTCCAAACCGCCTGAGGTTGACACTGTCATAATGTTTTGCTTCTTGAACAAAAGTATCATTTGCGGAATCGGATGCCGCAACCAGTGCAAAGCTAAGGAGATCCGGATACAAAGCAGGTGAAATTGACGAAGGAATTTTGCGGTGATCGTTCAATGAGTACGCAGCACTATGATCCTTTGATGCAAACTCAAAACCAGGACAAATTTTTGATGCAGATTCCATAAGTGTTTGTTTGTTCCTTCAGGTACGTTTGTGACGCATTTGGTTTATCCCATGGTACAACATCTACNTCTACCCGGATTAGAGTGTCATCATCACACGAATGGATTACAGGTGACAGCAAGAGCATCACGAATATTACAAACCGGTCTAAGTTTTGTGTCAGGTTGAAGGATTCCCATATTCGCAAATCGCGTAAAATGATCCAATCAGATCGCGGAAAGGGTCAGAGGAAATTTAGTTATTTCAAGTCACGGGTGAGAGGGACAGGATGGTGTGAAAGGATGGAGCGCACATACCCCGTCAAGCCGCGCACGGATCCACGTCACATTACAAGCGCGCTCTAAACGCCCAAAGCGATTCGATTCCGGATTGGACGACTAGGACGCATTGGTCACTGTCATCCGATTTACCAATCGGAGTATCAAGGACGTAATCTGATTGGTGTGCCATCGCCTCGTTTGCGCACGCCCAATTTACCCACTGCTATTGGCGCACCACATCATAATATAGAATATAGAATACACTGAATTTTGTTCTTCGGTTGCGTTCTCTCTCTCTCTCTCGCGGTAATTGTTGGAGGATAAGGCAAGAGACGCTCGTATCAACCTTACATCCAGGCAGAACATAACATATATACTGGATTTTGCAGAGGGATCATCATTTGTATCTATTCTGTTAAGGCTTTAACTATACATGCTGTTCTTTATATGAGCGCTTCAATTATTAGATGGAATTCTAGATCATTTAGTAACTATAGATTTTACTAGTTGTGTTAGTTTATATCTACCAAGAAGTTTGTGACATTTTTACTTACTCCCTAATCCGACATCTTGACAACTCCCTTTGCTGTGAAGGAGTTGATTTCAATCTCCTAAAAGGCACATTTTTAACCTAGATGGGACTCACAAACATTGTGGACTTTCCTACTACGCCCAATGCCCAATTATACATACCTAAGGTTAACGTAATAACTATCGTTAGTAAGCTTTCGGTCTCACCCACTCAACACATCCAAAAGTATGCTGACTAAGTAGTTTCTGTATCAAACAGTTGCCTCTTCTTCGGAACTGGATTCTTTCAGTAAAAATCTATCCCGAATCCATCAGTTTTCTAACTAAATTCGATCTTCGTCCTAACATTAAAGTACCCAGGGTTCTTTCAGACTTTCATGCTCCTTATTTTCAATGAATTTTGCTACCCCCAACTGTAACCCTTTGGTTAGATTGACCGTCAAGTAACTCGGTGTCTCAGTTTTGTGAGATCTCCGGTGTTCCACATATTCATAATTACATGATGAAACTGAGACATCTCTCATTTCACTAACGGAAATGGAGACCATTTCACAACATACAGTCAGATGCTCCATTTGGTTCACTAACGTGTTTTTCCAATTTTATTCTATTGCTCCCTGACTGGGGAAGCCTAATCTTCCCGTGAGAATGTTCGAAGTTTGCATTTGGAATAGTTTGGGATCAGCCGTCACCGTGAGAATGTGCCGGCGTTTTCTCGAGGCTCCGGGTGAAGAACAGAGAATGGTAATCCGGTTCGTGAAACCTCTCTAACTGCGCCCATATAACCCCGATTCCGGACAAATGGGTATAACTTTTTCATGTCAATTTGTCCCAGTATCATATCATGCTGTCCGGGAATCATTTCAAACTGTTCCCGGATTATTTCAAGCTGTCACATTGACCTCACCGGTGCTGAGAAGCCTCTCAGCGCGTTCTGGGTGACTACCACGCAACTCCGATTTCTCTACCTCCCGTTAAAGTGCGGGGGTCGGTTGTGGGACGGGCTCCGATCAGTCACGCCTCAAATCCCATGAGATACATATCGATCGTTTATCGTGCTAGTACGCTTACGCCTCTGTATGTGTATTGTGTGTTTGTCCCCCTCCGCTGATACCAGTGAATCATGCGCGATCAACGCTTGAGCCAATACAGTGCGGTTGCTCCATCGTCTCGTCCCTCTCATCCGTGACCTTAGACAAGTACATTCCTTCTTGCCCTTCCTGTCATCTGATCATATTCCGCGATCTGTGGCACTTAGAATCCCTCACCCCAACACGATACTGGCTGATTACGGAATTGTACTTTTTCTAATGCTCTTGTTGTTACGCCCAGTCCATCCGAGTGCTGATGGCACTCCTGCTGCACAGTCGAAGTTCACTGGGTCTGCCTGAGACTCACGACTGTAAAAATGGTGTGGTTTCTCGCTCGGGTTAGCTGGGTCCTTATTACGGCTGAACCATTCGGCCGATCGATAAATCAACTCGATCGGTCGTGTGATTTTCGGGCCGGCCGAGGAGAAGGATAGGTTACGAATCCGATGCCGCCTAAATGTTGATAGAGGATCACAAGAGAACGCATTCGAGAACCCAGATATGTGTACACATATTAATCAACATGTATCCATGATTTACTCGAAAGTGCTCAATTATGAGGATTTCGGAATAAAAAATGATGATTTTTTCTTTGAAAATTCTTCTTTTCTGCCACAATTAGTTGGATCCTATTGTGTGCATTCCGCGCTGCTGGAGGGTGGCTTCTATCATGCCAGTACCTAAGACGAATACTTTTAAAATTTGCCCCCTTTGATTCAACGTCTGTTGCCTAGAAAGTTTTAGAAAATATTTTAATGAAGAGGATGTCTTTTTAATTGAATTCTCTCGATCCCATGTAATTTGCCTGTTGAAGTTCTCGGTCAACTCTCAATGCGTCGGCATCCCTCATTCACTGGTTCCTCTGCTTTGAACCATCAATGTAAAACGGTTCAGATGTTTAGTTGATTAGAGCCACTTCTTCAGCTACATCGATAGCACAACAATTCTTCGTGCACTCTTTGAGAAGAGTATTCAATCGTATAATGTACCTATTTCGCTCACCGCTAACGGTATGCTAAATACAAGGAACAGAAATCTTCGCTTCTACGCTCCACTTCAGGATTTCTTCATCGTGCCATTCTGTTACCTTGTTTCTATCTATAGTTCGTTCATGCATGTTTTCAAAAAAACATATATGCACCATAAATATGCAGAAGATTTCGAATAAAACATGAATTTTCCTAATTTCTCTACATATCCCGAACTCATGAGTAACGTTTCAAAACACACCAACTGGTCCTCAAACCACAACCTTAGGATGAATCTTTGAAAATCTACTTACGTCTTTGCCGAAGAGTAAAATGGTAATGAATTCTAGCCAGTGTGTCGTTATCGACGGTGAACAAGTTTCCAGACTGTTCTCTGTCAATTACTTTGCAATTAAAATTTACTGCGATCCAGCGAGACGACTTTCTCCTTTTGGTAAGGCTTGTGTCAGTTTTGGCCTGCCTGCCCTGCTTGTTTGCGTGTTAATGCACTGCTTACTGGTCGGCTTACGGACCGGTTACGTTTACATGTATATATTGGAAGTAGTATGGTTACTTCATTCGCCGCTGGCGTATTTATTGCTTCTACGGGTTACGGTTTCATCTCTCATGTATGAATTGACACTCAGAAAATGACTATACCGGGATGGAATAAGAGAAACTGACATTTCAAGGTCTATTAGGTCCAAAAGATGATCTACGATCACAAACCTCCTAAAACAATTTTGGATCCTAAAGGCCTCAAAAGCCAGTCTTTCATCATATTGGCCAATGAATTTAAACAGATTACCGATTTGGGGAAAGATAATTCGTTGCATCACCTCATCATTGTTGTTTCATCCGACCATGACCATACTGCATGTAACGTGAACAAACGAGGTTCCTGATACAATCTATAACACTCTAATCACATTAGAATCACTGGAGCGGCATTCCACTGCATGCTCCGTGTTACGTAGTTACAAAACAATCGCAGGCTGAACAACGCACAAGCCTAAGTCTTATTTTCAAAGCTGACCTGTTGTGTCCATTCCCGATTTGTGCCGCCCTATTCGGACCGTGTGATCATTCCGGTACCACCACAAAAAAGGGATATCCAGACAGATGCATAAAGGTGAGCATGTGCGACTCCGAAAACCTCAGTATGATCGATGTTTGGTGTCTCTGGGTGTGGATGATCAGCCCTCGTTTTCACCTCACGAAATGCTTCGTACGCCCAATAGTCTCACATAGACTCCGCCGAGGAAGCCCTAGTCACTGCTTTCCGGTGAAGGTGTTTCCCACCAAAGTGAGATGACGAAAAGCCAATATCCGGGGCTATAACCGGGTTGGTGAACCTAAAGAAGTTGGCTAAATACTTTGATGGCATATCAACCAAGGAGAAGCGTACGAACTACATACCTTCCTGGTCGTGGTGGGGTCACTGGCTCGATTGGCCTCCGAGGTGTATTGGTCACCTCTGACGGTTGACCCCTTCCAAAGGGTGTGATCAGATGAACTGGACACAAGCTTTCAATGAATTAGGGTTTTCACAAACGATCCTCCTGCTTTGCGGGTCAGTCTGGTCTCAGACGTTTCAGAAGTCCGACCAAAGGTTTTCGATGGATTGGGATATCTAGTGCCCCGCAAGCAACTTGAATGATATATCATGCCCCAGCGGATGCCTAACCATGTAAGGCCCCCACCCTGGCTCCAATAATCAAAATCCTGGTCTCGTGTTCGCAGATCCGATAGAAGGCTGGTCACATTCGGTACACGATGTGTATTCGAAGTCACCAGGGTTATTTCGACGATATCAACCACCACATGTACAACCATTCGATTTTTGTCGCTGTTCAGCCGACTTGTGATGCATGAAAGCCTGGTCTCAGATAATGGAACACAACTGATAGTGAATTTTGTCATGTATAGAGCAAAAGAATCATAGACTGAGACACCAGGAAGCACTTAACAGTTGTTTTGACTTGATTTAGTCTCATCCATTGACTCAACGGAGGAATCAACCCGAGTCCTACCAGATAGACTGCATTCATGCACATCTATCAGCATCACCCTTGAATCACAATCCGATGGGTATACAGAGCCTTTTGCCGATAGGTTCAAACGTGTCCTGCTTACGGCGAGAGAGAGTCCAGCGGAACAGCTGACCGAGGCATTTCTACGATTAATATCCCAACAAAGTTCAGTGTGATATAATAACTGAACTAACTGACCTGAAGGGTGCTAGAGACGATCGTCTTCACAGATACTGTTTGATCGGTTTCAGTGTGGGAGACACTGACTTTGACAGGCGTGTGAATCACCAAAAAGATGGATAGAAACCAGATTAAAATACATCAAAATGATCGAGCAAGACAGCTGGAACACGGAGTAATAGTCTGGGAACAGCCAGATCGAAATTGACTACAGGGAGGGTGCTGAACTCGTTAAGGGGCTAGGGACCAAGGTAAACTATAGCACAGACCTACCTCTGAGAAGGAGAAAGTTCGCAACTCCTAATCCTGTGATCTACCCAGTCAACAAATTTAATAATCCCAACAATTTACCGATTAAAATACTAATACAGACAACTCCTCCGGGATTAGCGACCACCGGATGGTTTCATTCTATTGTAATAGTGAATGCCAGGTGGACGTTTCCATAAATGTGAGAGGAGTCACATATGGGCATTGCGATGTATGGGAGTCCAGATACCAAGCTGGTGGATGCCAAAAATCGCTACAACAAGCTGTATCACACCTTTCTTTATTGCTTCAGGGGAAAATCTCAGTGGTCTTTCAATCAGCAGTCCCACAGAGGTAAGATCGTAACAATGAGTTTTGAAACGGCGAATAATCCGTCAACAGTGAAATGTATAACCAGTTGCAAGAATATATCGATATGTATATACATCTCTAATGACCATTCAGTCTATTCCGATAAGTATTTGGGGAATAAACATATCGCCAATCATTGATATAAGTTTTTATCAGACTGGGAACTTAAGCTGGGTAGACAACTCCTGGGTACATCAACGCCAATAATATTTCCGTCAATATTTCCGTAGCATTCTAAGGTGTGTTTTCGCTTCGGCTAAAGCAACGGTTGTCTGATACCTCTTAACAAACGAATGGGCTAATCTAAGCTTGCTACCCTAACAAAGGTTGTCTTCTTCTATCGTGATGGTATTTTTAGCAGTGAAACTGGGTTTGTTTTAACAAATCATGTATTACATCGACCGGTACTCGAATCGCAATGCAAATTGGGGAGTGCTTGCTTGCACTGTCCAGACACAATTAAATGATAGTGCGTCAATATAAGAATGACGTTCTGCTGTGTCAAAAGGAGCCCTCGATGGCTTCCAAACCATTCAACTAACCGACTGCTGATGCGTGCAGCTTAATCAAGGTCAATGGTCAGTTTCAGTTTGCACAACCATTAACTATGCACTATCGTGCACCGATTTTGGTTGCTATCTTTCGGCTACCCATTTGGATGAACATTAAGAGAAAGACGGGAAAGTGTGAAAGCAGGATCGAAAAGAAGATTGAAAAGTTCAGTGGATTATTGATACAGAGAAATTGAGAAGATGCACGACACCCAGCCATATCACTCAGTGTCTCTAACTATCGGGTACGACCATCCCGAGGCCCCCATCCAGGGAGCCTAACGGGACCTGTGTGACCTAGTCTCCTGGTTAGGTTTTCCAAACCCTCATGCCAAGTTTCATCAATAAACTCCCTAGGGTGAACTCAGGTATGGCAGAATTAGTAAGAAAAAGGGGGATAGGATACAAATCCAGAGCTGATGAATGTCTGGTGGAAGATCTCATGAGTTAGTTTATTTTGAATTTTCGAACTATTACTACGGTCTTCCTGCTCGCAGTATGCTGCTTCTTTCCATTTCCACTGTATTCTCGTGAAACTTGCTGAAGATTTACCTTCACGTAGCATCAAATCCGAGTTCTGATTATATTAAATATTCTCATCATCTTTACCCGACGATCAAACCAAATCCTCCATCACTTTCATTCATCATCATTTTTGTATATTCACCGGCCTATTCTAGATTGGCACTCCCGATCGTTTTCATCGATTATGACTTGCGTTAGTGTCATGAAATCACAAACAAAATAGAAACTACCATCTCTAGCCTGATTCAGATCTGCCGTTGAATGACTGTCATTAAAAACTCAAGAATGATAAATTTATTCGGGATAGTGTGATGACAGAGTTACTTTTCTCTTCTTTTCATTTTGAAGTCCTTTGATTGAGTACAATGATACAACCCTCTGGAAGGGGCGGTCAATCAAAGGGTTATCATACAACACTGTGGGGAAAGTCCGGTGCTGGTAGTGTGATTTGAACACACGTTCCCCGAGGTGATAAGTTGGTGACGCTACCACCGTACATGATGCTGTCAGAGTAAAGTAATTGCTAAGACTTCCAAAATAAACTCTTCGACAACCGATTGAAATCCACATTAGCCAGTTGGAAAGTAAAGGTGGCTACCCCCCCCCCCNCCGTGTACTATTTGATAAACAAGCGCAGCCAGGTTGAGGGTAGCCAGTTCAAAACATTCCAGAGAGAGAGAGAGAGAGAGAGTTAACTCTGCTGCTTTGCTGTTTATCCTTATGCAACATGCGGGGGTTAGGCGGTTAAGACCATCAACTTATCGCCCCAGAGGACGTGTGTTCGAATATCACCCACGCCAGCTATTCATGAGTATGAATGACCAGACAAAAGTCCCCTGGAGGCACATGACCAGTTTCGCGGTCCCTGCCGCTCGTCAGGCATGCGTATCCGGTAATCTTTTGTCAGTTCATTCATATGCTTGTACCCAGGAAATGTAGCGTCTAACCCACTTAGCTCTGAAAGAGCTATTTTTCCAAGAATTACCCTGAGATGGTGACGCCTCCACATTTAGATGAGTCAATAGGTGAAAGGGAATATGAAGATCATGTGTTGGTTTGAAGATGTGAACAACGAAAACTACCTTGAATTCGGAACCTATGTCGACATCATCAGTATAAATAATCAGCAGATCATCTGGGTTAGAGTTTTAGTTAATGGCAGTCGTCCTCAGGAGCACGTAGTCGACCTTCATAGACTATGCTGGTTGGGGCATGTGTTACGTATGTCACCAAATCACGGTGAGTGATGTTTGCCGAGGCAGGTAGCGGTTGGAAAGCGATCAAGAGTGGTCAAATCAGGCATGAGGGTATGAATAACCCAACCAGGAGACTGGGTTACATCAGTCCCGTTAGGCTCCCTGACTGGAGACCCCGAGATCATGATCACACTATGTGATATGGCTGGGTGTCGCAAACAGTGGCGCTCATGTATCTACTCATCATTCTTGTAACATCAGCTTATCTTAATGCGTTATCTTTCGCTTGAATTCGCTCTCAACATTCTAATCTTCATTCTTCTGTTTTATTCAAAGGGGTAACCAGAAGACAGCAACGAAAACCGACGCACGAAAGTACACGGTAAATGGTTACAAGAAATGAAGTGAACTGGGCTGGATCTCACTCCCATTTCCATATACATATGTACATACACGGATAAACACAGACGTATTAACTTAGTTTTCAGCTGAGGCTTGTCCTACTCCGTTATCTTCACAACCTTTGTCAACATGTTTTGTCTGGATTGTTTCCCAATTCTGATGATTAAGCTATTTTCAGAACACTTTCCCAACGAACAGGAAAACAGCTTGGCAGTTTGAACATATCCATGTGCTAATCGGTAAACAAGCTGATAGTACGGCTAAAAAACCATCAGCGACCGATAAAAACCATGAACATGGACCAAATAACAATTAGCCAAGGATAAATAAACACAGAAAACAGCACAGATTTTATAGACTTTTGGGAAAAACGGAGCATATAATTTCGGCAACATGTACCCTTTTCGGGAACTCACTTCCACATCAGATAAATTCCCAGCCTTTTCTTTTTGATTTTTCAATATCTCTCGCATCTGGTAATATCATATACAATCCTTATTTTCTCCTCCCAGCGCACCGTACGCATTCAAAGCTGGGTCAATCAATGAACTAAAATTGATCCGCATCATCCACATTCAAAATCGGACACGTGTGATCGAATCATGTGATGCTCAGGTCATACACGTTTCCTGGTATGCTGAATTAAACCAAATCAGAACATCATGTTCATCTTCTCACGTAATTGAAATAACGTTACAAGATAATGTGGTGTCTGTGGTACTGCCGATGGATTGGCTAAGGAGGACCAAAGGAATGACCTCCAGGCTCAACTGATCTGTGTCTCTTTGGATTTCTTTGTGTGAGGTTATCTAAAGTGAACCGATTATTCCCGAAAACCGAGGACGATCGAGGAGCTAAAAGGGAGTATCGTCGCTCAGTAAGAAAGTATTCCAACTGCTACCATTCTGAAGGATACATTCGCCGTATTTTGCTAGTGGGATAGTGCGATTGCCACGTCGTTACCATTGTTACTATTCCGAAGGTGGAAGAAGAAGACTACCTTCGCCGTATTTTGCTATGCAAGCAGCAGGATGGAAAACATATTGAACAACTTTTATAAAATAAATATGCAATTTTGCATAATACTTGTTCCGTTTTTCTTTCTTTCTTTCGGAATTCTATCTCATCCGTAGTTAACAAGATCGTTGAACGCGGAAACAGCCAGTTGGGAAAATAATGAGAGTTTTGCGTGGGCCTACATTAATGGAAATTGTAGCCTGTACATCAGACAAGTTCAAGGTTTTATTATGATTACGCGTTTA
>UZAN01040937.1:49376-66675 GCA_900618425.1 Echinostoma caproni | reverse complement strand
CTCTGTGAACAATCTATTAGTACTATTTAACGGCACTCACACTTTACGTTTGGGTTTAGAAACCACTGGTTCGGTAGCATTATATGATGGTACCTCCGTTTCATCTTGGTAACGCTCCTCATATTGAAGCGCTTTCAAATAGTTATCTACGATATGAAGCAGTTTATCAATTGAAACTGACCAGCTGTTCTTAGCACATGCACTTTATGCACCGTTGCCCATGGTGGGAGGTCCTTTCCAGTTTCCAAAAGTTTAGGGATTGTTTTAGTTGTTAATTAGCCCGGTTTGGACCATTTATTCTCATTTTCTGAGGTAAATCAACTTCGGTGCACAGTGGCGATGGACTGATCGGCAAACTCTACGATTGAATACATCTGAAATAAACTACCAATTAAGTAGATTCACATCCATCAACGTATAATGGTTTCATTGCAGATTAAAAGTAACTCGCAACGATTTTACAAAAAAAATATAATTGAGTAATTTACTTGTATACATTTTCGTCAGCTGTGATATCTAAATGGTAAAATTAATTAAATATCATGAAAAAGTGGATCATACCTTCACTTTACAAGTGTATGTAGGATAGGATAGAACCCGAAGCTTCCTTTGTATTTCATAGCAAGACATTTGCTGTTGACATCCGTCTCCAAAACCGTTTTTTACAATATTCGGTCGATCGCAACGGAAAATCAATAAATCGGAAGACAGAATGTACACTTAAAAAAATTCCAATTAATCTCCGTTCTTCTAACCGTCGGCTCATCTGCTTGGTCCGCAGTGACAAAGGCCGATCGTTCATTAACCATTATGGCGTTATCCGGCTCTTTTGTGGACAAATCAAATGGGAATCCTAAGTATGAAATTATTAAAATTGAATGAAGCCTTACCTGATATTCTTCTACCAATGGGAATTTGACGAGTAATAGTGTAATTGGTGTCATCGACCAGCCCCAGTGCTGATGATGTGGGGTCAATGGCCCGCTCACATACTTGTCGAAATATTTGCGAGGCAGGCATGGTCGGTGATTGTACAATTCGTCGCAACTGCCCCATATAAGACTCGAAGGGGAACACTGAATAATTATCCAGCGATCCCCTCAGTTTCTACCAAATAACTGAAACAATGAATATTGTAGACCAGTTCATCCTCACCGTTCAATGATGCAAACTGGTTTATCAGACGGTTGATCATATCTTGAACGAAGTCAGTGTAAGATGTGCAAACTCCCAGATGGCACAGTATAAACATACAGATTGAAAAGGTCACAAAAGAATGCTATCGGCAAGAGCAGTTCGCAGTTCGTTCGCTAGAGGTGATAAATAGTTCATAACATTACGTGGTCTGCTGTATAAGCAGTAAACACCGATGACGAACACAGCTGTTCGAGACTTCCTTTCCTTCCTTATATGGGCCATAGTTGCAGGCGTGAACTTCGGAGTACAGTGATTTCGCCTATGGCTAACTGCACTTGTAATATGCTGCCAGTGTACAAGCATCGATCAGACAATGCTCGCTCAAGGGTCTCTTGCAAGCCGAAATGGAAAAATTCACCACCCTCCCTACGAATGTAGTTCCAATGAGGGGGCGTTTGTACTAGGGTACGGTAGTCCCTGGGTAACGTAGAATAGTGTTCTCTCAGATAGTGTAACATCTTGTTGGTAGCATTCACTGTTAACTTGCATTCCAAAGCTATCAGTCGATATGTCTCCAGAATAGTTCGACCATTGCCGATTTTGATGTCATCAATTCGAGTGGACGGACGGGCAAAAAGATCTGTGTATACTAACACTAGGAAACAGGTAGGCCGATTTGCTTGTTGGATCTTAATTTCCATTAACAGATATTGATGATACTCCATTTTGATTACTGTCAAAATTCATTTCTTCACCTGTAATACTATTAATTCTATTAAACTTTCCGAAATTTCGTCATTGGAATGACGCTTTTTCCTTATCAGGTTCCTCAAGTGTCAGGGTTGGACATGGTCTATTTGACAATGCACGCATTTTGCGATAAACAGTATCTGCTTGTATCGAGAGGCACGTCTCTAGAAGCGACGAATAACGGGAAGTGAATAAATATGGCGGATTACCGAATTGCGCGCAAAAAATAAGGTTCAATTAAAACAAAAGGAAAACTTTAGTCCATAAAGTGAAATTTGAGGCAAAGAATATGCCACTAATGTGGTAATAATAATTTGCTATGTAAATCTGCACAGCTGAAATGAGGAGGTTAGCTTTGGAAAAAACGCGAAAGTTGGAGAGATATTAAAGCGAAAATCGGCTCTGGTGAGCTGGCAGGGTAGCCCTAAAGTCTTCAGTTCAGTTCAGTTCAGTTTGCACAGGACGGAAGTAATGGAGACCAATCGTGCGCCCAGATCGTTGTGTTTTCAGCTAGTTTCCTTGGCTTCCAACACTGCTCGTCAAAAGTTAGTTGTACCTTTTTATGAAAGGCAGAATTTTCAGGTGCAGTATCACATCCACCAGATATGTATAAATGAAATACTCACCTTGTTCCTTCATCGCCTCTCCATTGGTCAGCTCCGGAAATACCACGTCACAGCACAGATCAGAGGCCTTTGTAAAGGTCACAACTGTTGAGCAGCTTATGACATACTCCGGCAATCTATTCCACAAAGGCACCACCCGGTTTGTGAAGAACCTGGCCCTCAACTCCAACCTTGAGTGCTCTTTTTGCAACTTAAAGCTATGACCTCCAGTGCCGCACTCTGGAGCAGGAACGAAGAGGCTGCTCAGTTCTATGCCAAACAACCTCTTCAGTATCTTGAAGGCTTCCATTAAGTCGTCTCTGGTCCTTCGGCGTGACAACGAGAAAAGATTCAGGTTTGCAGACGCTGCGAGTAGCTCTTTCCTACCTGTCCAGTGACCATTCTGGTGACCAGTCGTTGTACCCTCTCTAGACACTCCACATCTTTGCGATAGTATGGGGTCCAAGCTTGCACGCAACATTCCAGCAGTGGATGAACCATTGCCTTGTACAGCAAAACGAACACTTCTGGCTTCCTGTATGTGACCGTGGTCCGCATCCTGAATAGTACACCTCTTGCTTTATTTACTGCCACCTGACATTGTCTTGTAGGCTGGAAGTCCTTTGTGACAATTATTCCTAGGTCCATGACCTCCGTCGTGCTTCGTAGCGCTGCGTCCCCCGTTGAGTCTACATTGGTAGTTAGTAGCTGACACTTAGCAAGATTCAGGGGTAAATCCCATCGGGCCGACCAGCTGCGAACTGCTTCTAGGTCCTGGGTTAAGCTCTCACCCGCTATCCTCACATCGTTCACAAAGATGAAGCAGGGGTTGTGCAACTCTAGCATGAGATCGTTGATGAAAAAGAGGAAAAGGAGTGGCCTAAGAACAGAGCCCTGGGGTACCCCGCTAGTAACCCTCTCTGATAGTGATGTGTAGCTGCCAACCTGTACAGCGAAGCTACGATTGTTGAGAAATGGCTTCATCCACTGACGCACTGATCCGACTATTCCAAACGTTGGTAGTTNCAACCTAAGACTCACCGAATCAAAAGTCTTGCTGAAGTCTAAGTTACTTACCTCCATTGCCAAGCGCAGTTCAGTTCTCACAAAACTCACGGGGATTCACGGGGATTGACGGCCTTAGGAACCGAATGTTTCGAGCAGCCCGGGTTCTGGTAGAAGGTTTATTGCTCGGTGGCAGACGGAGGTCCTCGGAGTAGTTTTCTGTTACTCGGTATCCGATTGTGTCTTAAGCAAGACACAGTTAGGTGCGCTACTTTTCAACTGTTTTCTTCTTTTTATGTGCTCCCACGTAAGCAATGGTCAAGATAACATAAACGGGGTTCACAAAACCTCTCGTGACCACACGCTTCGTAGTGTTCCAGTGGCGCCCACCGTTACACAACCCTTGTAAACAGCCAGGACGCACAACCAAACCATGCCATCATTTGTCCAGCAGTCTAGGAAAAAGATAAAAGATAAGCAGTGCGTTAGGTAGATAGAGGGGATGGAGTGGGTCTCCGCCTTCACCTTGACAGAACCACATCCGAAGCTTACTTGGCACTGGACCGACAGGTTGCCCCTGGGCTACATGCCTCGGCCGCTGCGATCAGGATTTTGGTATGTAGATAAATGCACTGCGTGAGGGTGTATCCGAGTGCATGAGTGCCGTTTGCGTTGGGAAAACAGTACTCATGTGTCCTCACCGGACTCCGAACTTCGACTGCGAGTAAATGACCGAGAAAGATACCCCCGCCAAAACTCCTGTACGTTTCATTTCTCTTCTTGCCTTCATTTTGTTCTGTTTTCTTTCTTTCACTTTTCTTTTTTTCATTTTTTCTTTCTCACATTATCCTTTCCCAAATCGGTTGACGGGAAAACTCGCTACTTGGACGGATCCTGCAGTTGGGACAATGTGGGTACCTTTCTTATTTCCTATTGTTATTATTTCTGCGTTCAAAACCATATGGCATCGGGAACCGACCCGACTTAATTTTGTCACCAGTATAACGACCGAAACGCGGTTGTCCTGGTCCGAGCGAAACGAAAAAGATCGCGTTTGTATGCGTTCAATCAAATGATCCTTCGCTCGTTCTGGATAGCGATAAACAAATCTCAGAGCAATGCGTAGCCCAAATTATCGAGAACCAATTCGATCGAAAAACAATCTACGGTACGATTTTCGCATTAATCACAAATACATAAGGCAGTCAAACCTCTGATAGTGAGTCTGATTCACTATCCAGCCAAAATGTTACAAATATTCACAGAAAATCTCTGCGATAATAAAAAGTAAATAAGAAAATGTGTGATTTGAACTACATTTCAGATAATTGTGGACCAATAGGAAAATTCTGCACGCTTCAACAGATCAAGCAAAATAATCTTGAACGTTAAAGCCAAAAGGGGTTCAATATAACCGAAAGCAACGGTTAGTTTAACAAGGAGCGTCCAATCGAAACTTTGGTCGCAATAAAACAAGAAAAAGCACTGAATCTCATTTACATTTAAGAGCAAAACACTTGAAGTGTGTGTTCAATAGATATGCTTCACCATAAAAAAGGTGAAATAGAAGGTTCCGGAAAGAAAATTCACCGGCATGAAAACCACTCTCGGAAAGAATGCACGATAGAATGGCAAAGAAAGATAAGGAAACGCAAGGTAATCGAGAGGAATTTTCAGTCATTTTGACTCTTACAACCAGTCACTCACTTATGGGGTGTTCGTCACATTATTTTCTAGCCGGTGGGTTTGCTTTCATTTATCTTTATAAGTTTTTTCTCTTCTGTCCCACGAGGGATAAAAATCCTG
This sequence comes from Echinostoma caproni, assembly GCA_900618425.1. NCBI lineage: Eukaryota > Metazoa > Platyhelminthes > Trematoda > Plagiorchiida > Echinostomatidae > Echinostoma > Echinostoma caproni. The sequence goes on along the minus strand of UZAN01040937.1, from coordinate 61,372 downwards.
CTGCCTTGCTTGGATGGGGGTTATCTTGTGATAGATGGGTGTTCTATCACCTGCGTGAGTAAACCTTCGTGATACATACTGAGTGACCAGTCGTCCGTTCTACGGCTTTGGTCGAAGAATGTGGCTCTGGCATCAGTGAGGACACAGTAAAGATAAAATTTAGGGGGTCACGCATTCATGTCTCCTCACTTGCAAACATAGAGTGTATGACAATCAAAGGCCGGTGCTCAGATGCCCCAGGTTGGGGTCGCTCCGAATACGAGTAACGGTATTTCAAACGGAACGTCAGGTTACTGTTCGGCTGCGTGTTGGTCAAATAGCTTCTTGAGCGACTGTTTACTTTTGGCCTGTCGTTGGAGTTCCAAGGACGACTTACACATACCGAGAAACAGTGCTCCCGGGCTCTCAGTCTGGGACGCTGCCTCTCCAGTTTAATGGTGTGACCGGGCAGTGCTGACGGAGAGGCCATCGTAAACAGGTGCCTGTTAGGGTGCCCCTGAACGCTAAGTGTGTCCGTCAGGAGGATCAGGTCGCCCTTTACCCTCCTATACTCCATGCGGTACAAGTTGAGCGAACGGAGTCTGTCCGGGTGGGGTGTGCGAAAGGAGCCCTGTATTCGTTTGGTGGCTTTCCGCTGTGCCCGCTCAATGGCGTTGACATTCCTCCCAAGCAACGGTGAGCACTCCTAGATGTTGATCGCTAGATATGGCCTAATGAGCGTAGCGAAAATCTCGCAGAAAGAAAGACTCTGGTGTAAATTGACCCAGAAATCGGCTGAATTTGTTCAGTTTTAACATTGCCTTCTGACCCAGTGTGTTGTAGTTGTTTGCTGGGACAGATCATCGGTAATGACTTTGCCCAGGTCCCTTTCGTGCCCGACCTTCTGCAATGTTCTACCTCCCAACGAGTAGTCGTTTGTACTAAACCCTACAATATTCATAACCTTGCATCTGTCAGAGTTGAAAGGAAACCTATTTGCTACGGACCAGATGGGAAGTTCGTCTAGGTCCTCTTGCAGGGTGCACTTATCCAACAGGCTTCCAATCTCCCGGCAGATCCTAACGTTATCTGCATACATCAGTAGGTTCGATTGTATGCCTATAGGGAGATCGTTCTCAAATATTTTGAACAGACTGGGGCCTAAGATAGAGCACTGGGGTACCCCACTGTGTGCTCCAAACCTATCTAAGAAAACGCCATTCACTCGAACCTGAAAGTTTTGATTGCACAGATAGTCTGAGATCAAGCTAACAGGGTTTCGCGGAATCCCGGGTTCACCAGCTTCTCTGCTAACAAAGAGTGACGAACTCTATCGGAGGCCTTGGAAAATTACACTGGCACCCTCATGTTCGCAGTACATGTATACCAATCAATGGTCTCGATGAGGTTGGTTTAGCTGGATCGCTCCCCACGAAACCCGTGCTAGGTATCGTGCAATCAACGATCTCGCTCGACAAACGCATTGATTTTGTCGTCAGCGAGTCCCTCCATTACCTTTGAGACCACCGAGAGCAGGGCTGCTGGAGGGTAGTTGTTTGGTAAGGTTCGGTCCCCTGACTTGAATGTAGGAGAAACCACGCATACCTTCCACTCGTCCGGGACCACGCCACCTCCCATAGAGTGGTTGAACAGTCTGCTTAGGGGTAATGCTAACTGCCCTGAACACTGCTGTGGTAGGGTCGGTGGTATCTCGTCAAGTCCGGTGGCATTTTAGTTACGACCGACCTGTGTTCGGGAAAATGACACAGGTTCCATGAACCTGCTGGATAAAGAGTCTACTGCGGAAAAACCGCTTCCGTCTAAACGAATAACACGCTCTGGGGTGAATACCGTGGAGAAGTACTCAGCCGGGGTGTTAGCTGCAGCCTTGTCGCCATCCATAAGGGATTCATCAGCACAACAGATGTCTGTGAGCCCGGGTTTGGCCTGGGTCACCATGGAGATGTCCCTATAGAAACTCCTGGGGTCCGCAACGACCCGGTTTAAGAACGACCTCTGGTGGTCGCTGGTGCCTTGCTTCATTTGTAGGTTACATTGGTTGCGTAATTCAACGTAGGCCTGATAATCATGGGAGCTCTGGGACCATTGGTATTGGTTCCACACCCGTCTTTTCCGTGCCAAGTTCTTAATTGTATGGCGACGAATTCGCTTTTTCAGTTTGAATGGTCGGACCTGTGTCCGTGATACAAACCAACGCATGCGCTAGGTGATAATCCCTCCCGCTTCGATTTAATGATTGTTGACGCAATAAGGGTTAAGGGGCCATAGGGCTGACTCCAGGAAGACCTGCATACCGGAATTGTCGGCCTCCCGTACGTTTCAACGAGTGGACCCTATCAACCGTATCATTCCCGTGGTGTGTACGAATCTGAATAGTATGACACCATGGTCGTCGAGTCCCAGTAATGTAGAAGCCTCTGGCTGGTCGACGATGTGGGGTTCGTTGGTAAGAACCTAATCTAGCGCCGAGGGTCTCGAGTTATCTCACAACCTGGTTGCTTGCCGGAAGTACTCGTGCCACTCTGGGTCTGTCACCGTGTTAAAGAAGACTGAGGTTATGGACCCAGGTCCCTTTTGGCAGGTCAACGTATTAAAGCAGATTTCCGGTAAATTAAAATCCACCATTATCAGAACATGGTGATAGTTCAATCTCCTGACGCACGTTAGTACCCCGATAATGGTAGAGTTCGTCGACTGTGAGCAATTTGGTGGTCCATAGAGAACGCCTACCAGGCATTTCCTTTTGCCGTTCAGTTTTATGGTTTCCCAGACGATCTCCGGTACCCCTTCTAGTACAGAATCCGTAAACATCACAGACCTTAGCCTTTTGCTGATGTAAAGGGCACACCCTCCACCTATGCCGTCTGTTCTATCCTGTCACAGGATGTTTAGCTCGGGAATTTCCAGTTTGGCATTCGATATCTCCGAGTGATCCCAGGTCTCCATTATCAGTAGTGACCGGTGTTGGTCGACTTGGAGACGGAGCTCACACAGGTTGTTTATTATGCTTTGGATGTTGGTGCACATGCAGCCCCATGACTCGACTACCATGTGGTTGCTTTTGGGGGGGGGCAGATTGTCTGTAAACAAATCGGAGAGGCTGCTCGCCGTTGCCGGAGTCTGTGTTGACGTGCATGGCTGTGCAGAGGTTTTCAAGTGGGAGATATGTGCATAATGTGTACTAAAATGGTTTAGATTGCCAACTCAAAGTGAGTTGGTAAGGTCGAGTTTTTTATCTGGAAATGGAAGCGCTGCTATCGACCATGCTACCTGACACAGTGGTCAGACGCAGGACTAGCTGCGCGTTCGTGATTGCACTTTCACGTATTATCTTTTGGGGACTCTGGGACTCTGTGCAAGATGATGCTCCTTGCTCAGATGTGTGTTCTGTCTAGGCCTTTGGGACGTGTTGGGTCCTTTCGGACGGACCTGGGTAGGTCGGGTCTTATGCGAACTTCAGAGGATACACCTAAAGCTTTTACCGATGTGAGAAGTCTGCTTGTATCGCCCTCTGAGCCAAGAGTAACCTTAAGAAGCCTGCGGTGCTCTACGTATAAGCAGTCCTAGCTCCTCGCTAGTCACCTGAGGTGGTTTCAGCTCAGGGAGCGACACGTCGACACAATTGGTGGACAACTGTGCTATCATGGATGTCCCGCTCGGCCAGCGATGATAAGTTGGATTCCGGTAGGCCGAATAGTATGACCGATCGGGTGCTAGGCTCAGTCTGTATGCGCCTGGGCGTGGCAGTGCCCTTGTGGTGCACGGTTTTCCACTCTGGCGGAGGTTGCACGGTTCCTTTTTGCGCACCGTTCCGGTGTGCTGCCTTGATCTCAGCTCCTCTTGGTCCGGCACTTGGGGTGCTGATCAAACGATCGGTTTTTATCCCCACGCTATTATTTGTCCCCTTGCTAATGGAGTGCAAAGCAGTAATAGGGGGCACATGTAAAAGCTGAAGAAAGGGTACACGTCACTAGCGGTGCGTTCAAACGTCTTCCGGAACAGGGTAGTCAACTCATGGAATAAGTTACCACAAGAGCTGATGAAGCTAGAAAGCATACACGCTTTCATGAAGGAACTCAACAAGCGCTGGTTGAACTTATTTCCCGAAGTGGACGCATACATAGGTTTTTTTAGTTACTAACCACCCCAACAGGGAAACGCTTCCAAATGTGAGGTCTCTCACCTGCATAAGGAGAGGAGATATTTTTTCTTTCCTCTTCCCTTGCAGAGGTGGAGATGACTGGGATGAGAAGAAAACGTGTAGAACTGCACTATAGAACACTCGCAGTGGCAGGGGCCAACACGTGGCTTACTACCGAAGGAACTCTGGACGCTCAATTGGCCACGGCCATCTCCTGTCCTATGCAAACTGACTGACTGGCTTACTGACTTCTGTGGGGCAGAATGTTAGTGTGCAGTATTAGTTCAGTTCAGTTTTCACCGGACAGAAAATGGCCACAGCCAATCCAGCGTACAAAGTTCTTTCGTTGGTATACACAGGTCCGGCCCCCACCACTGTATCGAGTAATCCGTCAATTCTCCTGCTAAAAAGTAGGAAAAGGACAACTCATCTCATCTGCTCGGCGAAAGACGTTAAGGTACTTGAGTGTTCAACAGGTGCCCTAATGGAAGAGCTATCATTGCTCAACCCAGAAACTGCCTCATCCCACCTTTAACCTAGGGATAATTTGAAGGTTTGAACCGAAGGTAGTTCTATTAGTTTTTCTGGCAGTCGGTTCCATAGATATACTACCCGAATACCGAAAACCTGTGATCTTGTTACTATCCCGGATCAAGATTTTCTTAGTTTCTTGCAATGACTCCTTTTTCTCGAATCGAGGTCTTCCTGAAACAGGTTTTACGGGCCTATGCCTAATAATCCCTTCATTATTTTAAGGTTTCGATGAAGTCACCGTGATGTCTTCTCTCCATATAAAAGAGCCCCAGATCATAAAGTCTCTGATAATACGACTTCCCTCTTTGAACTTAAACCGTTCTCGTTGCGAGCATCTGAACTCCCTCTAACCAAGCACCATCCTTTTTATGAAGGATGACCATGTTTCGGAATAGAAAGCCCAATGATTACCTTTCAACATTCAACTTGGGGAAATACTACCGCCCAGCATTCGTGTAGNTGTAGCTTTCTCTTGAAAGGTTCAACACTAATACAGTAAACCACCGCTTCAGGTAATTTATTCCGCAGTGGTATAGTCATGCTTGTGAAGAATCTAGCTCGTAGATATATTCTACAATGACTTCTTTCTAATTTAAGTTGATGCCCCCCGTGTTCCTTGCAGGAACAAACGAGAATAGATTTCCGAAAGCCCTTTGACAATCTTAAATGTACTTATAAGGTCGCCCCGCATGCGTCTGTGGACTAGAAAGAACAGGTCCAGGTCCCTCCGTCGTTGGAGATATCCCATAACCTTCTGACCTACTACCATTTCAGTTGTTTTTTCTCAAGACACCGTTCATCCTGTTTAAAATAAGGCAATTTTGCTTGTACATAAGAGTCTAAATGATGACGCATTATAGTTTTGTACAGGGGTATAAAATCCTCGGGTATTCTGCACCTTACAACAGCGCACAACCTGAAAAGTTTGTGTCGAGCTTTATTAACCACACGCTTGCACTGCAAAGATGGCCTGAAGTCGTTTGTAATCAAAACTTCTAGATCCTTTGCCTCAGAGACATACTGCAAATACATCACACCTCTTGCGTCATCATTGGTTCTTATGGTCAAGAGCTGATACCTACCTTGAAACAGTGGTAGATCCCGTTTATTTGAGAACCTTCGAACTGCATCTAGATCCTGTTCCAATCTTTCTACAGCTAACTTCTCATCACAGGCGAACGTGAAGCAAGGATTTTGGAGATCGTTAATAAAGATCACAAATAACAACGGACTAAACAACGATCCCTGTAGGACAGTACTCGATATTCAATCAGGTTTGGTTGTATAATTTCCATTTCTCACACCTAATGTGTGACAGTGGAGAAATTGTCTAATGCATTCTCTTGCCTTACCTAGAATTCCCAGTGTCTGCATTTTCAGGTCCGAAAGCTGATGACTGTCAGAGTCGAAAGCTTTGCTGAAATCTAGACAACAAACCTCCACCTGGCGACCTAGCTCTATTCTTTTTGTCACTCCATCTAGAAATGCCAGCACGTCGGTTAGACACGATCGTTTCTCAACAAATCCATGCTGGGCTTCAAACTGAAGCCTATGCTCCACCAGGAAGAACATATCTGTTCCCTGACTATCCCCTCAGGACACTTGCCGTGGGTTGACGTCAAACTTACAGGCCTAGAGTTGCAAACCTTGTCTTTTGGGGCCTGACCTGTGGATGGTGAATACGGTAACAGTTTTGTGTGAGAACCCACTCTATTATTGCAAGTAGCTCATGGAGACAGCTGAGAATTAACGTAAGGAACCATAGTGTAGTAAATCCGCAGTAATGAGCACACAATAAAAAAATCATTTCACATCATTGCCCTTCAGGCTCGCTGGTGTAGTGTAGAAGAAAAACATATTTTGAATTTGACTGGGAACTTTAAACTGTGAGCTTCTGACGGAACTGGCTAACCTTTCCTTTTCAAAGCGTGTCCGAAAACATTGCGAGCTTCGATATCGATGCCACGCCTTCTTTCTTCGCCGCAGTGCTTTCTCGACATGCGCCCTCCATCAGGGCAATCTGCCGCGGTGTCTCAGCCTTTTGTCGGGTACTATCTGATTGTGCGGGGATTTGGATGTACTCGGCAAGGTGCTGGAGAAGGCCGTGCAGAGGATATAAGAATAAGCATTGAGTAAGTTAGAGTGAAAAGTATGATAGATGAAAGCATTTCTAGGATTTCGCGTTTCAGGAGATTAGCGCAAAACTACGGTCTGTTTTCCGAGTTACCCGAGTGTTCTTCTATTCATCTGTAACTCGGCATCTCCTGTTTTCACCTTTCAGCACGTACGTTCAGATATGATCATGAACCGATGTCATCCAGGTTGCCGGGGCACTTTTCACATGGTGGTGGTTTCCCTCAGGTACTCTTTTGGCTATCAAGCCATCTGATTCAATCTACAGCATCGCTAACCCTGTCAGGTTCCCAGCGCAAAACGCATTAGTTGCATTCCATCCAGGGCCCAGTTTGGATCAGGTTTAGGAGAATGGTGGTGGTCTGTATGTTTCCCTTCTGTTTCCTCATTCACCAGTTCGAGCTGCAAACCGTTATTGGTCGAAACAGGTGCGTGCCTCTTTTATTCCATTTAAACTTCTACCTATTGTTTCTTATTCCTTCTCTCCTTTCTCATTCAGGTCCATATTGGTTACAGAGTCGGTGCTCAATTAGAGAGGTGGATGTCTCAATGAATCGTAATTGGGTTTGTTGTCCCTCACTTTGCTCACTACGGATCTTCTACCACTCACTTCTTGAGTGGGGAGTAGACCACACCAACTAAGCTGGCTTATGGGTTGTTTTTTGTTTGTGAGGTACAGACGAATCAGCTTCCCTGTCGCTATTTGATCTCACAGACTTTCTGATAAGAGGTACACATGAGGCTCACCGTGCTCACCTATCTCCTTTAACCTTCATAAGGCTTGGGCTATTTTCAAAGGAAAGAACTTTATGCCATGATGCTTTTTCCCCTCTGCAGGGTCAACAACGCATATCTGCGTTTACGCTTCTCGTTGGACAGTTGTCAGTCGCGGCATGAACACAGAAAACGGCGAGAGATGTAAGAGATAGAGCACACGGTGCTTCAGAACGGCAATACCATGGATAAGGCACCCCTGTTTATAAGAATACTCCTGGGAATACCGCCGCTCAATGTTTTCAAGCTTGGATTTAAATTGGGCTAACGTAGGTGCCAAGACCACCTCTTGAGACAGTTTATTCGAGGAGTCAACCACCTGTGTGCAAAGAACTTTGCTCTGATGTTTCCGATTGCTCAAGGTTTCATGGAACTAGGGGATCCCACGGGGAATTTAAGCACATGGTTCCAGGTTGATAGTCATTATTATGTTTACCCGACCATGCCTCGTCCAGCTGGTGCTTAAAAGCCCCAAGGCTACGAGCCGCAACCACTTGCTGAGGTAACCGGTTCCAGGCATTGATCACCCGATACGAAAACAACTGGGCGGTAATACTCCTTGTTGCCCTGGGCTTTTCCAATTTGCACCCGTTAACTCTAGATTTGGTGTTGTGGCATCGGTGCAGCAGCGGTGTTTTCGTTACCAAGGCGCTAGTCAGCTGCTTGAAGGCCTCGATGAGGTCCCCTCGCATTCTCCTCTTGAAGGAGAATAGGTCCAACCTCCTGAGCATCTCGCTGTACACAACGCCACTCATGCCTTCTACGACCCTCGTTTATCTTTTTTGTACCGCCTCTAGGACCTAGACATCTTTCACAAAATAAGGCACCCAGGCCTGAACGCAGTACTTTAGATGTGGCCTCACCAGGGCCTTGTACATTGGAACCATCACCTTTTCCTTTGGAGAGGATTTGATGGAGTGCCCTATTAGGTTGTATACCTCGACTCCTACCAAGTCGGCTGGTGCCCTCATCCAAGTATGACAGCGGGCTGGTTTCTAACCAAGCCGTGCTTCTTATCGACTCAGATAAGGTCAGGTCAGGTCAGGTTGCACAGGACTGAATATGGCCACGGCCAATGGACTATCCAGAATTCCTTCGACGTTATGCTCACTACGTGGGCACCCATCTATGCTGAAATAAGAATGAGAAACAGGAGTTCATCTCACCAAGTTGGCGAGTAAATTGTTATACGTGAGTCTTTCACTACGTGCACCAGTAAAAAGGGCAATGACAACCTAAACATTTGGCACACCTACACTCATCCGCACTCCCAGATATGGGAACAGGTTAAGTCGAGTAAAGCTTTATGCACCCGATAGGCTGAATTTTCAGCATTTTCGACATGTGACAGTAGGGAAAATGTTAAGTTTTGGAAAAAAAGAAATATACATTTACTAAATGACAAACAGACGGATTAACACAAAATCCTAATGTGAGAGATGATTGTTCAAGTCAGCAATAATATTTGTTTGGTTGATCAAGATGCAAGCAAAATAAGGGATCATGCTGTTTTTATGTGGTGGTGCGTGCATAAAGAATCCGAAATTGGGAACGGGTACTCGGATGGGAGACCGATTTATTGAGATGAAAGTGCAGGCAGTGTTCTTCGTTGGACAGGATATGGCTGATAGATCGATTGCATGAGTCGAAATGTTTGCTCACAATAAAGTCAACCAAAACGGTCTTTGAAATGCCGCTGCAACGAGGAAGAATTTTAAGAGATTTGGAAAAGAGAATAAAGTCTTTATCCATCAGATCAGAAACATTTACGGGAGAACAGCACAGCCAATGTGGAAGAATGCAAGCAGTCACAAATTTAAGAATGATATTTGAGAGAACGCCGAGCTTTGTAAGCCTAAAGGCCTAGAATGATGGCTAACGAACCCGAATACAAATGTTTTGAACATGTTTGGACCAAGAAAGATTGTGTGACAAAGTAACTCCAAGATATCTCACAGAGTTAACTTTGGGGATGGTATTAACATTAACACAAAGTTCAGGCTGATTATTCAAAAGGGTTTGATAAGGCATTCCTGTTTTAAGGCTAAAAGAAAAATCCACATATTTATCTACATTTAGCATTAAAGATCGGGGAGTCGACCAACTAAAAATGTTATTTAGACAAACTTGAAGTTGAAAGAAACAATCGGGAACAGTTGAGGGACAGTCTACCACAACGTCATCAGCATACTTGCAGGCGATAAAGTTGGGAGGGATGGGAAGGTCCTACAGTGAAAAAAAATGGAGACAAAATTGCACCCTGCAAAACTCCAGAATTAACTTCTAGCAGAGAGGACGATTTACCGTTACAAAAAGTGTATTGCGTCCGATGAGTGAAATAATTAATGAGTACATTCAGTAAATTAGGTGCCAGACCACAGCCCTAAAGCCAATGAATGAGAATGCCGCGGTCCGGGGATCCGGAAACATTTGCATAATCAAGAAAAGCTAAACGGACGATGTTTGACCCTTTATTCAATAAGGATGAAACGGAATGAACAACGTGAGCAACAGCATGAAGAGTGGAAAGCGAATTTTTGTAAGCAAACTGAATAGGGTCATGAGTGACAGATAAAAGAGTCAGTCGGTTAAGAAGGACTCTTTCAAAACTTTCAATAATGCTGATGCGCAGACAATCGGTCGATATTTGGAAGATCCTTTTTGAGAATTGGGGCTATCCGAGCAGCTCTCCAACAATCAAAGATGCTACCCGATGACATACACAAATTAAACAACTCAGAAACAAGTAAAGCAAGTTGTTAAGCACACTCTTTCAGTAGGAAGGGGGACAACGAATCAGGGTCATGTGCCTTGTTAGATTTAAGGGTCTCAAGGACATTCAGGACTTCCACAGGGGTGTTATTTTGGTTCTCTCCAGGAGATCTAAATAAAGATGTTGTTGAGTTGCGTAGAGTAGCATTTCCAACTTGACGGTTTAAGTCCTCTACATCCGGAAAAGATCTGTTGCGTGATCCACAGAGCTGCTTCAAAGCAGACCACATATCGCGACAGCCCTGGTTTCCCATTAGACTTTCGATATATATCCTATTTAAGCGGGCGCTGTATTTTTATTTCTTATCATTAATGATAGATGTTTGACAGCACTACGCCTTCTAGTCCTGTAAGCGTTTTCTTTATCACGACGAAGCCTCGTATTGTTTATCAATTGCAGTCTTAAAGGCCTTTACTGTTTGAAGTTGGACTATTTCCTTTGGAAGCCGGCTCCCTCTATCGATTATCCCATTGCTGAAAAAGTGCATCCGCATGTTTAACCGACACCTCTGCTTCATGAGCTTGAACTCATGCCCCTTGGTGCCGTGCTGGAGAACTAATGTAAAGAGACTGTCCACTTCTATCCTCAATATTCCCTTCAAGATTTTGAAGATTTCTGTGAAGTCCCGTCGCCGTCTCCTTCATCCTAATGATAAAAGCCCTAGAGTCTCTAGTCTTAACTCATATGTTCTCCCCCTTTGGCCTTCAATTTTTCTGGTGACCAATCTCTGAACTTTCTCTAAACAGGCAGCATCGTTCTTAAATAGTTTTCAAGTGACTCACGGGTTCGAAGCTGTTGCCCAAATGTCCCGGGTCCTTGAAAGGTATCTGTGTTGGAACTTTTTCTAAAACAGAGAGTACTGAAAAGGCATTAGTGGGGTTCCCGGCTCGAAGCGAGAAGTAGAATGAAGAATTGTAAACTTTCATATAGTTCAAAACGTTTTCTTAAGGTTTTACTCAATTGGGGGTGAGTAGATAAACCTAAGTGACAGTCAAGACAAAGTTTGAAGACCGCTTTGCTAGGAGCGCTGACTATTTCTTCTGGAAGGGCATTCCATAAGGATATCACCCTAAGGGTAAAAAATGGGGCAAGTAGAATAGTTCTCGAACGGGGCTTGAAAGTGTTTCTGCTATGACGTCGGGTAGGCTGAGAGTCAGCAATAACAAAAAAGGTTTCGACAGTACCCGTGTCTAACAGATGGTAGAGGAGAAATAGATCTCCCCGAATGCGTCTGATTTCTAACGGGTAAAGGCCCAGTTGTTGAAGTCGCTCTGGGTAGGGGAGGTCCCTGAATCCAAAGACGGATTTTGTAGCGGCTGTCTAAACGCGCTTAAGGCAGACACGATCGCGAATGAATCCGAAGTGTCTAACTTGGCTTCCGTATTCTAAGAGAGGGCGGAAGTACGTTCCGTAAATAAGAGGAAAGTCATTCTTGAGAAGACGGGGAAAACATCCTTTTATGAGGTTCAGGACACGAAAAGCGGCCTTCCTGGTTAGATGGTTATGATCAGAGAAATACAGTTTGTTGTTCAGCCAGAAACCAATAACTTGTATTAGTCCATATTGGGGTAGTGGGTGAGAACATTCTGTCGATGCTTGGGCAATTAAAATCCACTACCACGAGAAGATGAGAATGTTGGC
>UZAN01040937.1:36784-48292 GCA_900618425.1 Echinostoma caproni | reverse complement strand
TCCGGAGCCCGCATCCGAAAAGTTTATTTATTATTGAAGGTGGATACGGAAGTTGGGAGGAAGGGAAGAGCTTGCGTTGGAAGAGCGATGCGTGCCACAGTTGGTTCCACCTCAAATGTAGCCAACTCTCAGCCAAGGCACCCGACATCTACTCGGAACGTAAGTTCTTGAAGTGGGCCTGTATTGGATGAATGACATCCATGAAGAAGAAATCTACTATCCCTCACATATCCTGTTCCATCTGTGCAATGGGTACTGTAGACGAGGCGAACGTTCAGCAGGCTTCTGGCGAAGAGGTGCAGGTGGCCAAGCGGAGATTATAGTCCATAGTAATCTTACCACCTCCCAAGGCCGCAAGTGCATTACCAAACAGGACTAATAAGGAGAAAGCCCCAGGAAAAGCCCATCCTGTCGCTAACAAGACCGATGGCAAAAAGAGGAAGTTCATCGGGGTAGACTCGCTCAACCACAATCAGCACAAATTAGTGGCTCCACTCAAAGATTCAAACTAACCTCCCATAAATCCTTCCAGTAGTGTTCCAAGCCCATGCAACAAGGGACCGGCATCGAAATCCGAGTTACACCGTAACAGAATTGACGACCAAGAGGCTTCAATAAACCGACTAACTACAATCACCAACTCACTGGGCAGCGTCTTAAGATAGCCAGAAGCGAACATGGACATAGCTTTCAACAGAAACGGTAACGTGGTGATTGAGGGTCTGGCTAAACTACATTGTCGGGAGACAAGCAAGCTCAAAAACGACCTACTCCACCAAATACTTATTATGTCATGCTTTGTTAATATCCTAGGGCTTGGCCACATCAAGCGAATCCTGCGCCTGGAGAAATGGAGGGAAGCCTCCAAGTTGGCCGAGAAGGTGATCGAAAGACCAACGCTAGTAGAATTCCAGAACCCCAGATGCCGGGATGTTAGCAGTAGCAGGCCACGTGAAGCTCTTGACATAAGGCAAGATCACCGTAGTCCCTGATTACGCAAATAGCTGGGAGAGTGTAGCTTCTCTGATACCACCCTCACCAGACAGTACCAGGCGACTGTCGTAAGAGTAAAATCTTCTATCCCAATGGTTTTACTGAGCCTTGATGCTCGAATACCCAGGTTCTCTACCATTGAATCAGCATCTTTGTTAGACCATTCCAACACCGAATTAGCCACGCCGAATTCGACGCCCTCTGCTGCTGTACACACAGTCTGCGGGAGTCCACATAGGAAGGACTCTACCACCGAGATAAAATCTCGCCCGGTACCCGGGCATAAGCCCTGGATGCAGTCTTTTACCGCTAAGAGAAAACACAGTGCAGACATTGGATGTTCTCTACGTCAATGCTTGCAGCCTAATGAACACACAAACAGAAACAGGGACGGTCACTTGCATGGCAGCCACTGAAACGTGGCTGAAACCAGACATCAAATTTACAGGATAACACCCACCAGGTTTCTTGGCTTATCGATGTAATCGCGCTGACGATCGCATCGGTGGTGGTTCCCTATTACTCAAGCGGAACACCTAACACAAGCAGTCGTAACCAACTTGGGGACAGCAAATATCCAATCCACTGGGTGCTTGATGAAACAACCTCATTATGAATTAGCCGTGGTTTGCACATATCGTAGTCCTTGATCCTATAAAGAGGAGTATGATCAGTTGATCGCCTGCCTCAGGCAAGTAACGGGACACGCCACAAAGGTCCTGTTATAAGGCAACCTAAACGCTCCTGAGGTTGACTGACCGACGGAAAACGTACCATCCTGCAGCTCTGGAGAGAACTTGCTCAAAATGGTGCTCAAATGAGCCCTGATGCAGCACATCAAGCACCGAACAAGATAGAAACCAGGTAACACACCCAACATCCTGGACCTGGGATTAACCATTGACGTTAATGAAAGCAAATATGGAGCGCTTTGATAAACCTCTGAGGAACATTACTCAGACTATGTGGGCCCCAACCCACAGCAGATGAATTCAACTGCATGCTTTCCACGTCAATGAAACTGAGGTATCGCATCCTTGTTTCCAGTCAGTTGACCATCGTGAAGTTTCACATGCCAATTCGAACCAGGTGCGCGCACAGCTGAAGTGCTTAAAAATATTGAAAGCTTCCAGTCCCGACGGACTATGTCCAGTTGTCCTCAGGGAATGTGCGCATTATCTGGCGTAGCCAATTGCGGGATTTTCAACCGCTGCTTCAAGGAACAAAAATTGTGGACCGCTGGAGACCTGTGCGCATTACACCAGTCTCCCAAAAAGAAGCTAGGAAACTACAACCAATCGCCTGCAATTCTCTCTTCACACATAGTACACTTTTTGAGCTGAAAAGCTCACGAAGTGGAATGGAAACCTCATGGAGTTTGTCTTCTGGGAACACAGCACCTAAACGCTTTATCCGACCACATTTCTCACCCTCAGGTCACCTCAAAGCTTTCCTCTACCTGTGACACATTCTGGGGCAGCAGTTATGCTCACATTGTATTCCATTGTCTACACACATTTCCCGATTGTCAAACCTCGATAACAGGAACAAACCCCACTCGATGAATACTTTATAATGTTAATATTACCCATCCACAACCAAACCTGTACCCTAATCCGATATATCCATTTGATGATCCCCCACCAATGGCATCCTAACCTAACTTCTTGTCATACATACGCTTGTTGAGTTGAAAAGATCACGATATGAAATATAAATCTTATGGTGCTTCTCTGCGGGGAGTAGAACACCTGCACACTTTATCCGACTACAAATGTCCACCTTCAGGTCACCTCTAGGCTTCTCTCTTCCTGTGATAGATTATAGTGCAGCAGTTGTGCTCACATTTTATTACTTTGTTTTCACTCACACAGAACACTTGCCCAGTCTGAAATCTCGAGAAGTGGAACCAATCGCTGAATACTTGATAAAAGTCATGTCACCTATCACCAATCAAACCTGTACCCTAATAGCATATATCCATTTGATGATCCTTCACAAATGGTATTATGACTTAACCTCTCGTCAAACCCAGAATACGTCTCGAGTTGGAAATCTCAAGAGGTGGAATGGAAAATGCTTGGCCATAGACTTCTTAGACTGCAGCACCTGAACATTTGATCCGACTACATTTCCCACCATCGAGTCACTTCTAAGCATCTCTCTACCTTTGACACATTTTGATGCAGCAGTTATGCTCACGGTGTATTCCAAGGTCTATACAAGCACAGTACAGCTTTTGAGTCCCAAACCTCAAGAAGTGGAACCAACCGCACTCGCCGAATAATTGATAAACGTAATGTCACCTGTCCACAAACAAACCTGTACCTTAATCCCATATATCCATTTGATGATCCCTCACGAATGGCATCCTGACTTTACCTCACGTCACACAAGCTAAGCTTCTTGGGTTGAAAAGCTCATGAAGTGGAATGGAAACCTCATGGTTATTGCTTTTTTAGATTACAGCGGCGTAACAGTTTATCCGACTACATTCATCACTCTCAGGTCACCTCGAAGCTTCCCTCTACCTGTGACACATTCTGATGTAGCAGTTGTGCTCACATTGTATTCCTTTGGCTACACACACTGTACACTTCACGAATCCCGAACCTTGGTGAATGCTTGATAAACGTTTTCACCTATCCACAACCAAACCTGTTCCCTAATGTCATATATCCATTTGATGATCCTTCACAAATGGCATCTAGATTTAACTTCGCGTCATACAAAGTACAATTCTTGAATTTAGCTGTTCACATGATAGTTAAAGTTTGTTGTGTTCAACATTCTGATTCGCCTGATCTGTTCATTGTATTGACCTGCGTTTTTCTCCGCACTTTCCTGGTAAATATATATACTTTTGGAAACTTACGCTCTCCGCAAATTCTTTCGTAATATGCTGTTCATGTCTCCCCTTCTTAGCTTGGTATTAACCCAGACGGCGGATTTGCGCCCTTTTCTTTCAGATTCCGTTTGCTTTGGCCTGCCGAAGGCGGCGCGCGCTACCATCCGGCACACTCCTAATTGTGTGCTTACTTTTGGGTCAATAGTAAAAGCGGTTACTGATAAATGTTTTAGATATCTTTTTAGACATTTTAATATATAAAATAGTGTTCTCATTGATGGTCCGTGAGAGTCGATTTTTACATGGTTTGTTTTAAATTTTGACCTCGAAACATGTCGGACGGGTCTAAGATGCAGGGAGTGCTACACCAAATTAAACGAGAGGCGTGTGTGAGGTATATGCAGGAACACCATTTATTGCCTCCAACACTTACTTGTGCACGTGGTCGTAAACTGAATATGCAGGAGTTCTCCCGCAGCCCGGACCACTTAGTTCCCCAGGTCACATTCATATGTGTCAACCACTCAGACGGTTTCGTCAACCCCATAGCTTGTGTTCATACTAATAAAGTTGAGTCCTTTTGGAGCCACATCAAAAGGCGCTCGAAAAGCGTTACAGGGTCGGTCGGAGATGTGAATTGGGAACATCTAGATGAAGTGCAGTACGAAATGTGGTTTAGTTTTTCTGTACATACGTTTAAAAATGACTTTGATATTTATTTGCAACATCTTACGCAGTTGTATCCATGCTAAATATCATTCACTATTTATTAATTTATTTTTTAACGGTTTCCGTCTTTTAATTTTCTGAGAAAATGTTTCATTACTTATGAGTAGTACTTACATTTTTACGAAAATCGACGAGCGGGGTGCCGGATGGTAACGTGAGCCTTTTTTGACTACATGCGTCCGCATTCCAGGTCAGGTTGAGGATCTCACCCCCTGCCTCACCTACAAGGTATTTTAAGTTTGGGTGTCAAGCGTGTAGTCAGTCGCACATCAAAGTGACCAACGCCTTGATAACAAAAGAAATAAAAACCAATCAGTCCGTTAACGATGTAGCCCCGTAGCCCATTTTACCGTGATCACAGAAGTCCTTCCAACTGTATCGACATTTGAAACAGTTTATTTATAAGCCACCTGTCGTCTGTTCTTGAAATACTATACTCTCCTTCAGCTCGATTGCAGCTCTGCCTCTGAACTTATGAATCTTTCTTCTTCGCTGTTCTCTTTCTGTTTTTTAACTCGGTTCCACGTCTTTTTTTTCCAAGCGGATACTCCAACTCCAAATTTTCTATCTTGCCGTTACTTTCCATAAGACGAGCGTTCAGAATGATGTACATTACATAACAGATCACCTCCATTACTCCATTTTATGACCTTGTCCGCTTTGTATGTCGTTTTCAACGCAAGGCACATTTACAATATTCTACGTACCTGGTTGAAAATTACGTTCCTACACTCTTTGTACTATTACCTTTTGTCTCCATCGTTCATTTTGCATACTGTTGTACATTTTGATCATGCGCACTAGCATGCTTCGCGAGCTTCGCTTCAGTAGCCGAATTCAATCATTGTTTCGATAACTTATGCGGTAGTTTCCTCACCGGAGGAGAGTGAACGTGTCAAGCTTCTGAAGCCCATCTCTTTCTCCTCCTCTCCTCATCCTAATGGCCCTCTTATCCCCCCACTTCCACTTCCTCTCTTCGCCTCTCTAAAAACTTCCTCATTGTTCTTCTTAACTTAGTATCTTTCACCCTTACGGGCTTCAAGGTTCTTGGCGTGACTCTCCTATCGGGCAAGGGGGGGGGGCAGCGTGCAGCGCAGCACTGCACAAACACCCACGGAGCAGGTTGCTGTCGCTGTCCTAGTTGCCCCTATACGTGTATACCACTGGAGATTAACCTTTTTATCTTATTGTTGCAGCATCGGGAGATCCTTGGAGCTGACCAGTGCAAGAAACCGGACGACCTAGCAAGCAGCCGTCACCGTCGTGGGCACCAAACTAAACGGAACTTAACTGAAGCCAAGAACCTTTCTCCGCTTGTGAATTGGACACCAGACATCCACTCGTTGCTAAATCCCCACCACCCACGTCCTCCTCTTTTCTTCATTCACTATCCTCCCAACCTCTCTGGGAGCTTTAGGCTTATCCTTTATTTATCCTCCACCTTTATTAAACATCACTACCTATTCACACCAATTTCTTAGTCCCAACGGATGGTCTGGCCGTCCCAGAAGTCTGAAAGCTGAAACACCGTTCTTGACAAATCCCTCGGACTGAAGCCCTACGAAGGGAGTATCTCTTCTGGTCGTTGTAAACTATTCGTTTAATTGAAGAAGAGTTGTTTTCTTCCTGAATTCAAAGCACCAGGGGACAAAACCTTTTGTTAGGGTGAGTTGGCTCTAAGTTGAAATTTTTGACGCACTCTTCTTGAAAATATTAGACTTCTGTTGTGATATATCACTCATATTTGTGCATCTTTACACATTTGTTCTTATCACTACGTAAAAGGGAACTTAAAAATCTAAGTTTCTCGCATTTAACGCATCTAGAAAGTGTTCTCTCAATCTTCGTGTTTTTCGACAATTCTATTCCTGTCTGAACTGCAAATTTTATCTCCTTACTTCACGTCATCTACTCTGCTTCATAGCCAACCTAGCTCCGAAGATTCGGATGAGAGTACTCTCCCCATGCGGCATAGTTCCTTAGACATAGATGCTGACACCTATATAATGTGTCTAAACGAAACCATAATTGGAAACTCCCCATTCGCATAAGGATGAGCAGTAAAGTCACAAGCGGAGGAGATGGCAGAAATGAAGGCTCATATCTTACGGCTTGAACAACAGCTCTCGGAGCTTACGTTGTTCACCCGGAATGAGCTTAAAATAACCAAGGCCGCCTCGCAAGCGATTGAGATATCCAAACAAGATATCTTAAACACAGTCAAAACGCTGACTATCGAAGAAGCTCGCGCAAGGAGTGTGATATTGTGGGGCCGTTTCTCTAAGAACCAGACCCTTACCCAAAAGGCAAAAGCCCTTTTTGGAAACGTCACCTCACCGAAAATGCCCAACCTCTGTAAATCCACATGGCTAGTTGTGGGGTTTATTCACTCATCACTGGTTACGGACTGCATTGCACAAATACAGAAAATCCAGTCCAATGACAAACTGGTGAGGGGAGTGGCATCAGACAAACCCATCCACACAAGGTTGTCACCATGTTCCCCTAAGGGATGACGAACAAATAATTAACATTTACCGAAGGCTCTGGTAAACCTCACGCGCCTTCCTATCCCTCCTGACCATTTGACCTCCCACAGACCCATTTTTAAAATATCCTCTATCCCTGTAGCCTGTCGCTTCCAGAATACAAGCTTCTATAGTAGGAAGAACGATGAATCTACTCTCACTGCGGACCGTAGCTTTCTCGAACCGTCTTCCAGGCTGAATAGTGATCAAATAAAATCCGTTTGCATAAACAACAAAGAAACTCACCAAAGGTTTATAAGCAGGAAGTTCACTAAACAGGAGAATTTGCAACCTGAGAAAAGGGGAATTCCAGGGAGTTCACCGCTTCCCATACATCAAGTTGCTCCATCTCTACGGGAAAATCCCCGTAAACAGCGTCCCCATTTTCCTAATCTTCCTAGAGAACCTGCCGTTCTTCTACAGAAACCTAAGTCACTGACTCCGACAATCATTCCACTGATGTCCCTAAAACTCACAAATCACCGAATAGCCGCCGCTTCGCTTTTTTCAAAGCAGGCAAGGTGCCCTGATCCCCAAACCAGATACTGCCTCATTTTCCTTCAAAACAATTCGCCGCGGTTTGGTGATAGTCAGTCGTGCATCACTAATCCCAATTGATTTATTAATCACAGATCTCATTGATAGTCACATCAACCCTTGTTTTAAATTTGCTCACAAGATTTTGGACGACCCTCTTCATCCACCACACCCTGATCTATCGTCTTGTCGTTCCCATCCATCCACACGCTCCTCATTTCGACAACTACCCTCTCGCATTAACATTTATAAAAATTCCCCTGTACCCTACCTGGCCCGACTACTCACCAAAAAGGAACAGGTCTCAAATGAACTACGTTAAATGCTTTGTACATGATACGTATATCACCGACCTTGCTCACCTTTTGTTTTGATTATTTTTCTTTCATCCTGCGCGACGAACAATGTACATTTTTCACTGAAATGTAAGCATATATGCTTACAAAAGTTACAAATACAATACAATACAAGAAGATAAAGCAAGCAAAACCCCAGGAACTCTCCCCTACTAGTACCGCAGAAACGTGAAACGTGCGCAGGAGCCAAAACCCAAAATTGTGAGCAACGGGGAGGAGCTGCTATAAAACGTAACTCCAGTGGGAACCCGGGATCAGGACGTCCATTTTTCCTCAGTCTCTTGAAATTTCTGGTGAACAAGTGCTAAAATGCGTGTACGTCAACTGTTTAGGAGTTGGTAACAGGGAATTAAACTCAGACAAAAGATAAAAGATTTTTGGTCACATAGTCTGACTCTAACAGAGACATGGTTAACACCAAATGTCTGAGACCGGAAAGTCAAAGTAGGTGACTATACACTTTTGAGGAGTGGCTCAAACCGAGGCCGCGCCGGTGGTGTAACTATCTACTTGAACCACTCCCTTCGCTCAGTTGTCCTAATACTCCAGGGTCCCATCCCCATAACAGACATCCTATGTTCAATAATATATCACTCTGACAGAGATTCCGTGTTATTAGAAGTCATCTATCATTCCCCAACCAGCAACTAGACACAGACACAGGTCCTTCTAAACAAACTTCGCTGCCATCGATCTTGCTGCCCCTCCACACATGTCCTCATAACCGATGACTTTACCGCTCCAGCCTTTGACTAGGTTGGGACAAACTCCAGTGATATCTTCTTTGGTGTACCTCTTCTAGACCTTACAGCTGAGAGATCATGGCACCAATATGCGTGCTCTCCCACCAGATTTCGCCAGAGTCAGTCCCCTTCTCTACTCGATTTGGTGATAACGAACAACCAGCACCAAATCGATAAGGTCTACACTCTCTGCCTGCTTAGCAAGAGTGACCACTCTCTTCTGAGCTTTGACTTCATCGTTCATTGGCCACCTTATAAGTCAGCACCAAATGACTTACGGTCCTTCAATCGAACTAATTTCGCTGCTTTAAGAGATTACTTGGCAGCAAATCTGACTTCTGTTAACCCATCTTCAGAGAAAACCGGATTCAGCGATCAAATTCAGAACATACTCCAAACAGGCGACTTCTTGTTTGTTCACTAAATATTTATCCCAACCAAAAGCCGCTCCCCCTCTACCAAGTTAAATACGTCGAATTCTGGACGAACGGAACGTCCTTTTTGCAAAGTACAAGCTTACAAACTTGGATAGTGACGCGGATAAATTCAAACATATTCGGAACCTATGCAAGAGCATAATTAGGCAGTTCCTCAATCGGCAACAAATAGATATCTTGGTCAGGGTAGGAAGAAACCCCTCCTGCCTCTTCAAATTTCTCCGCCATAAAAAGCAAATTAGTTCCTCTACTCTAGCCCCGAAACTTTCTGACGGTTCCCCAATTACCTCACCTGAAGAAGTAGCGGACACCATCTGAACTCACTTCCAAGATATTTCCAACTTTGCTTCACCTAATTTCTTCACTGCTCTACGGCCTAAGTCAGGTAAAGCCCCCAGTGAGCACTTTATTGTTCAGACCGAAGAAGTACTCCAACTTCTGAAGTCGCTAAACCCTTATAGTTCAATGGGTTCAGACGAGGTCCATCCCAGAATACTCAATAAAACAGCAGCTGTACTAGCTCCACATTATGGGCGGCTGTTTCAGAACTGCCTAGATAATGGTGATTCTCCCGATGCCTGGAAAAAGGTAGTCATATCACCGATCTATAAAATGGGACCCTGGCATCACGCCAGCAGTTACAGATCCATAAGTCTAACTAGGGTCCCCATTAAAATGTTTCAACGTTTCACTAAGAGAAATAGTGTTGAACACCTGAAGGAAAACTACCTTCTTTCTCCTTTTCAACACGGTTTCGTTCCTGGCAGATCATGCATCACCAATATGCTACATGTCATGTCTCACCCAGGTCTACGATGATGGCAAAATTCCACATGCAATCTTCACAGATTTTGCCAAAGCCTTTGATCGAGTACCACATTCTCCATTAATGCACAAGCTGGAAATGTACGGTATTGGAGGCAGGCTTCTTAATCTTCTTGGCAGCTTTCTATCCGCGCGCTCCTTCTCTGTTAGGGCAGGAACCTGTTTTTTCAGCTCTTCCCCGATGACAATAAGTGTTCCCCAGGGATCCTTTCTAGGTCCACTCTTTTTCGTCTTATACATAAATGACCTCCCGGACAAAATCCCTGTCCACATTGCTATCTATGCAGACGATGTCACAATCTGGGGAAGTGACACATCAGCAGTGCAGGCAGCCATGGATATCACCAAAGTATGATCATCAGACTGGAGCCTACCAATAAATGATGATAAATGTGTAAGTATGTCCTTTAGCAGAGGCTGCGCGCACACCTTTAATTTGTGCAACGCATCCCAACTTCAGACCGTCAACCAGCATAAGATCCTTGGCTTCTGGTTATCTAACTCTCTATCTTTTTCTTGCCACCAACGAAAAGACTGAAAAAAGGATTTTGGGGTACCCAACTTTATCAAGTGCTCCTTCCCTCGCTTTGATAAAGAAGACTTTTAACTCTTATATGATACTTATGTAAGAGCGCTATTAGAATACGGAACCAAAATTGGGTTCTTTGGGTTATGGAGTGATCGTAACTCCCTCAAACGAGTTCAGCGAACAGTCACAAAGCTAGTATTAGGTCTCTCCAATGTCACATACCCCATCCGTTTCACCACACTAAGCCTTAACCCCTTAAACACCCACCGCATTGGAGCGGACCTTTTCCTTCTTTACCATTTATTCTCCACGGACACGACCAACCAGTTTTTCACCCCATCTAGCTTGGATGCCCTTCGTGATCACAGCAGAAAAGCTGTTTAGGCCTAGGCCTCATACCCAATTTCGTCACTGGTGTTTTAGCCATAGAATCATTCCACTAAGGAACAACCTCCCGCAGGAGGTTGTTGACGCGCCTTCAAAGAGTATCCTCAAACCCAAGCTCGAAATCTTCCCTGATCTAAACATGATACCATCAACTCCAATTAGTTGCACCTTCTCGATTTGATCATCTGTCTCTCTATCCACGGCGTTCTCGCTTTAAATGCATTCATCCCAACTTCACTCAGTCATACTTTTTGTTGCTTTTGTAATTTTATGCATACAAAACAAAACAAAAAACAAAGCAAAAAAACACGAAAACGTAAACATAACGGAAAACCTTTCTGTTAACAAAGCGTCATAAATTTCCTTCGTATATCTAAGCATGCATTATGTCAAATTTTACTTACGTGCATGTGAAAAAGTATTCACTATCCAGATGTGCTTTTTTATCCACTGCGAGCAGATACTGCATCCCTCCTCTCTTCCCTTTCAAGTTCTTCCTTTCAATTACCTGAATTCCCATCTCAGTCACATTCACTAGCGGGCCGTGCTCTCAAATTCTCGTCTGCGGGCATTACCCATCAATCGAATACCCACAA
>UZAN01040936.1:6189-25691 GCA_900618425.1 Echinostoma caproni | reverse complement strand
GAAACAGGCGGTGGTGGTGATGGAAATCGAACACATACACGCACACACACATACCTCCGGGGTGATACTTGATGACGTTACTATCGGGCCACCAGTATACGGGATCTGAAATGGCTCAAAAATGTTTTCTTGCAATCTATATGGCTATTTGGTGTTTTATGGAGCATTAACAGTGGTACTCGTGCACTCACTCAGTATATCTTCACAAATTTATATAGTTTAACCGCAATCGGGATCTGCACTGTCTTACTAAGATCAGCTTTCTAATTCCTCCCTCGACAGGATACCAAGCCTCATGCGAAAGTGTAAAGTTATTAGTTGGATGAACTGAGATAGGAGATTAGTTTCAGGCTGATAGGATTTAGCGGAGAGTACCAATTTAAAGTATTATATGCATCGATCAAAGAAGAATCACACCGATTCTAATGGAGCCGCATAATAGACTGTTCGAATGTCAATGACTGTTTGGGTATATTGCAGTGAAACTAAATGTCAGTAAACATTTCGTCTAATACAGGACAGTTTACATCAAGTCGTTTTCAGAACTTTGAAGCATTTAGTGTCCTTTATCCAAATGTGGTCAGATGTCAACATTTTGACAAAGCATTTTGACAAACACTGATGATGTCACTTCGGCTATTGATGAAACGTTTGCAAACAAATTGCCAGGCTCCGCGAACAGGCGAAATCGAATGTCAACATTTTGTTTAATCTTCTCAGTCGTTGAATTAAAACAAACAGGCAGATATATATGTGGCACATAGGATTGTTCGATTAGCCTTGGAATGAATTCACACGAATACATACCGTTGGTTCCACGGATCGGCAGTTGGCATCCGGGGATTTGGAGGAAGAAGGATGAAAACTCCGCCGTAGCGCGAAACCTTCATCGTCATCATCAGTCATCGCGCACAGGACCAGTCGAACTTTCTCTGATTCCCACGCTCGCTTCAGATTTTCCAACTCCTGCTGGTGCACTCGAGCATGACGAGCCAGTTCCCGTATTGCCATAATCGGACTGACATGTTTTTCCAGATCGCTTTGCAGCACAGTAGCCAGAGTACAATCTGCCCAACATTGACTCCATGACAAACCTAATTCTGTTTGAATCTGTCTCCAATAGTCTGAGTGGTTTTCCTTAATAAGGGATAAAATGACGGGAACAGGCAAAAGATTGTAGGGCTCGGAAAACGGGGGTGGTTGAGATAAAACAGCTATACATCGGTCACATGACCATACCGGTAAAACGCTAATCTGTATTTTTAACATAACCCTTGACACTGAATTCTCAATAACAAAGAACCCCATGAAACGTGCAGTTAAGGCTAGACCCATGCCGGTTCATGAGTTTGAAGTTTCTTACAGTTCGGTTGTTAGGGAAACGCCTATTACCCTTAAGACTAACATCTGTTCCGTAGTTAGTAATTTATTGTGATGCGGGTGGGACTGCTTAGTTAATCAGTCCTAATCACCGAAGTCCACGGTGTTGGTAATCCGAAAACCATCAATCCATATAGATCGTGGGAATCCGGCCTACGCAACAAATTCGATAGGGTCCCCGTGTGTTTTATCCTAACGGTTCCTTGTGCTCACCCACACACTTCCTGCTGTTCATCGCGTGTTGGTTCGAAACCGCCTGGTGTTCTGATAAAACTTCGACTTGTGAACAGTATTGTTTTGGCTATCCGGGTCCGATACAATTCAATCTTATCTCATATAGTGGGAAAATGGCCGTTGGCTCAACTTAAGGTCATTAATCGGAGGTAGGGGGGTAGAGAATGTGTGTGTGCGTGTGTCTATGTTTGCACGGATGTGGTTCAAGCGCTCCGAATGCCTTGGCCGAGTGTGAAAACCAAGACAGGACATGACGTGTCACTTGACCCAGGTGGAGAAAGGGCACATCAACTAACATGCTAAACATTACATTCGAGATTTTTATTTACAGGAGTAGCGCATCTCAGATTTTCTCTTCAGTTTTGTCATACGGCACTCGATTCGTCGGTATTGGGGCTATGAAAACTCACCACGATAGGTAGCCGTAATTTTTGTTGTATCTTGCCTATTGTAAACTCAAAGATTTGCGTTGTGGCCTTGGCGAACCTTTAGTCAGCGGCCGATACGTTTCCCGATCGGGTTCTATCACACCTGCCCATCCTACACAAGTGTTCACATTCGTTGATTCAATTATGTGACACAAAACCCATACGCACGCACACCGTGACAATGCTTACCAGTCATGCGACGCCGACACGCACTAGGACAATGCAACCAGTCATATGACCATACACGTACTTACCGCGCTGTCACCTCACCACTCTGACCCATTCGCGCATTCATGATCCCAGCCAATCAATGTGCTTGACCTTGTGACATTAGCCCGTTAGTCTGGGTGATTAGGGTCCCACACAATCGATTGTGCACCGGACTATTACGTACGACCTCTGTGGATTATATTACGTTGTCTATTTACGCGGACTCGGGAAATCTTGATGTAACTATTTACCCTTTCACTATCGATGTATGCCAATGGCCTATTTACGTGTACTAAATGTTAGTTATTTATTTCTTACAGAACCGCGTTGATATTCATATACGTATCCCGTACGATAAGGTGCTTACGTTTTGCTCAACTCAACTGGGATTGTGAATAATCAAGCGAGTAATCAGACCGAGATAAGATTTACGTTAAAGGAGATCCACGGAGCTTACACCTACCATTACACTCATCTGCAATATGGAGAACATTAAGTCGGATGAACAGAAAAGGCCCTATCGTTTCACCAGCGTGGCAGATCGACAAGGAGTAATTGAATGTGCACGCAGAGGTGATGATTTGAACGAACTTGCAAAGCACCTCGGCATCAAGATCAAAACATGTCCCTACTGTGCAACCGGGTGTCCCAGTAGTTTTTATCTTTCACAATGCGCCCGTTCATCGGAGAGTTTTGGATGCGCAATTAAATGTCAACCACCAAGTTCGATTTTTCCCACCATACAGTCCCTTTTTTAATCTACTTGAAGAGGTCTTCAGTAGATTCAAACAGGTGAGCGATTTTAATCCTTTAATTCGCTTATTATTTAGTACATTAAAAACTGGTTCACTGAAAACACTGAAGCCTTACGAGATGTACCAAATTGTTTGACGATATGGGTACATCGTCGAAACCTACTCCAATCACTATGTGGTGCGGTATTTAATAGCGTTACTACAGTCAACCGCGCAGCATACGATTGCCACACCTCATTTATCAGTCAATTTTTGCAATATCAAAATTTGTAAAATATAAATTTTTCAACATTCGTTGACCTCAGAATATTCCGATCCTTTTTTATTCTGACTCGCCTACAGCGGTGTAATTAAAGGTTGTGCGTCGAGGCTAAAGGAATGTAGTTCAAGGCTAAGGGATTGCGAGTCGAGGCTAAAGGATTGAGGGTTTTGGAGAAAGCTTGATGGGAGGTGTAGTTTTTCTCAATGCTATCATGAGAATATTCAAATAATTCAATCTCGAGATGTTTGTGAATATATCGGGTAGTAACCAGACAAGAACTTTTATATTGGAAGACAAATGATGCGAGAGGAATTCCTGTCGTATACTCTCATCGGTCGCGTACGTATAACATTGAACAAGACTGACAAATGAAACGAAATAAAAAAATCTAGTTTGTTTCAAAGGGTAAATTCGTCGTATATATGGCAAATGAATGAAGGATTCCGGATAAACATTTACCATTCCGTTCTTTTTCATAATCGGACAGGAAATCAGACTCAATCCATCACCCATCGTTGCCATACAAAGGGGAGTCAACAATGCAGCTTATCACACAGCCTATTAAAATCGCTTTACGAAGGATCTACTACTACGCTGCCGCATTAAGACTCCATCCGATCACGCGGTGCCTCCCCCTCCCCCCATTCAAAGATCGTCATCCAGTCGAATCTACCTCTCATTGCATTTACGCCTTCTATTGTAGCTGCAACGAAGCATACATTGGTAGAACCAATCGATCACTGAAAACTATTGAGTGGACGAAAACATCACGTAGACCCATCTTGGTCATCACACGTCACTTGGTTGAAACCAATCACAAGGTAGACCTTGCGAAAGCATTCTCGATTTTGTCAAGTTAGCGGGACAAACACTGACTAAGGAGGATACTCGAGGCCTGATCGATCACTCGCAACAAACCCACACTGTGCATCCAAAAACGTATGACATTTATCCTTGACCTTCCCTGGTTTTAACCAATCACGTGCCTCACACACACACAGCACACAATCACATAAACACACACACTAAATGTCTTAATTCGCTTCATTTATCTATCTTACTCAATATTATACGTGCGTGGCTGATGAGAGTATATGAAAGGAGTTCCTCCCACATTGTTTGTCTTCTGACTTGTCTGTGCAAATTCATTACGGGATTGGAAGTGAAATTCAGTGAGCAGATCGTGCTATATATATATATATACACACATATATATATATATATCAAGTGAAAGCAATGTAGAAACAGTAACAGTGTTGGGAACAACTAAAAGCACGGGTTTTATTGTTTTTCGGTATATACTATTTTGATTATTGAAGTTCAGCAGTGAAAAAGATTTAGGAACTAAAAGGTTGATAAAATTTGAATCTCCCAATCAACCGTACACTCGGAAGCATTACGGACTCCAATTTAGGTCTTCTTAGAGCTCATCACAATTACAAGTAACTGTGAGTTGTAGGATTGTGACAAGTCAGCCCGTACCCTGCATGAAAGACGATTTGGTGGAAGTCTTTCGATTGGATTTAACAGATAGTCAACTGTGTCTCCTCTTTTCGGGTCAAAATGAATTGATTGACTATCGCTGAAGA
The DNA here is from genome assembly GCA_900618425.1 of Echinostoma caproni. Taxonomy (NCBI): domain Eukaryota; kingdom Metazoa; phylum Platyhelminthes; class Trematoda; order Plagiorchiida; family Echinostomatidae; genus Echinostoma; species Echinostoma caproni. The sequence continues at coordinate 20,833 of UZAN01040936.1, read as the reverse complement.
CAACACTCGGAATAAAAATGGATTGGCAAATCCGTTTAGCCCTGGCATGCGCTGGTTAGCACAGTGGTACGCATAAGCCTTCAATGCGATGGATCCGGAGTTCAAATCCCGGACGACGGGGGTGGGGTGGGGATGAATGTGCGCTGCTGATGAGCTTTAATAAGAGCAAAACACGAGCCTATAGTGCTTCCCAGTGTATGATTGACTGGAGAAGCTGAGGGATGTGTGTGAAGCTGAACTCCCAAGAATGGTCAGTTCTAATCAATAAATATCAATTATCCAACAAGATTACTCAGAGGTAACTGTAAGTTAAATGCGAAAATTTGAATGCTTGCATCCAGATTTATCGTTCATCGATTGCGTCAAGCAAACATAACACGGTTGAGCCTACTTACCATCAAATCCTGATCGGTCAGCGCAATCAAAGCCGGGAACAAGGATTCCAAATGTTCCAGACGTATTTTGCAAACTCCAACAATCAAATCATTTTTGTCCAATCGATCACTGGTTTCAAGCCAACCTTGATATTTTCCACGTAAACTGGCTAGATCAATCTGAAGAAGAATCAAAAAGGGCTCACTGAACCTTACCACGTTTTAGTCCCTACGAAACATAGTACTTTTGGTTGCATCGGTCTACTGAAGCAATAATTTGAAGTCACTCCACTGCAAGTAACCGTTCCCTTGATAATTTCACCCTATAATTGTAACTATCCAGGGGACACCTAAGTGTGAAGTGGAATATGTGCCAAAACCTAGTTGGTGCATTTCTGGTTTTCATCAAGTGGGAATAATAAAACAGACGGGGGCCTCAGATGCGGTAATATCAAGAAATATGCTCCAAGCGTGTGAGACTTGTCAATAACCATTAGGTGGTAGGCAGCTTCGCTGCCATCCGGTACAATAACACGTTCAATCTAGGGCTTAGGTTACCGGTTTTGACCACCGGACAGCAGATCTTTGTGGCTAACTGATCTACCTCGTCTGCTATTCATTATACAAATGTATTCCACACAAAAGTGATATGAAAATATCTCGTTGTTTGCGACTTATTTTAATAGATTATGCCAAAGTGAAGTATTGATCAAAAACCCCTAGCGTTCTCCACTGATTGCTTCACTACCCGGAAAAATTTAAACGTCCAACAAGTAACTTGTTTTTGAAATAGATATTGGTTAATCGATGAACTTTCGTTTTCAAATTCGGCTACAGGATCTTAACGATTGAAATGAGAGGCCCACCGGTAATGCTGACGCAGCAAGCAAATTTTAGGCATCACTAGCTTGAATCCACATCGTTCAACACCACTTTGTTTGTTGACTTCGCTGTTATTCTCTGTCAGCGGTCCCAGCCCGTAGCATTGAAACAATGCAATTTGTGAACCGCCTCAGTAAAATACCCTAATCAATGTGAGAAAAAATTGTTGTTGCCTGCTTGACAGAAGGACATCGTTCTGTCGTCTAAGCATCTCTCAACAACCGAAAGCCTAAATGATGTAATCAATTGAAAGAATATCGGAGTTCACTTGTGCTTCATACAAAACCCAAAGGAGCATTCAAGTTCGCTTGTTTTGTCCTATTGTAATCAATAACTTCCGACTAGGCTTAAGGGATGGTGGTTCGAGATATTAATTTAACGACAGACAACCTTATCAAACCAGTGATTTTGTTTGTCACTTGTAGATTACGCTTCTTGTTCCAATACCACAAACTACTTAGATAAAAATAAATATAACTATATAAAGAACTGGAATTCAGGAATTTCGAATACAATGAAAATGAGCGTCTTCGGAAGAACGACCGATCTCAGTTTTGGTTGCTCCTTCCGGATATGGTACCGCAGATTCAAAATTCTGATTCTGTCCGCAAATAAAGCCACCTTCAAAACTAACGCTCAATAAAATGGAACATGAACTTTCATTTCAAAATATTGGTATATCCACGTATTGCTTTTAGCACCAATGACATTTGTGCGCACTGAAAACCCCGGATTCCCAAAGGGATTACTCATCACATACCGTAGACAGTGTTTGTTGTCTTATAAAAGTCTCTCCTTCATCTATACTCAGCATCAGACGCCAAGCTTCATACCGGACAGCTGCCCTTCGCATGTGAGTATCCAGTTGGTTGAGCTCCCGGATCGCATTATCCAATTGCCTAAGAATAGCTGGTGACGTTGAGGATTTGATTTGCTCCATCGCGAGTTCCGCTGTCACGGATATTGGCAACGCATAAACAGTCGCACAGTCTCGAACCGATTTTCGTTGATTCAATAGCTGATGGACAGAGACCTCCAAGCGAGTCATTTCTTGTATAGGCTGCATGAAATGTGTATGATACGTTTGTAAGGTTGTGATTTATTGGAAATAGTCAAAATATGCTTTGGAGCATTTCTGTTATCCGACTCCCTTTAGAAAATTTTCGTTAGAGCAAGAAAAAGCTTCATTGCCGAACAAAAAGTGAAATAAATTATATCGCTTCAACTCCACAGTTGTGTTTGTGCGAGTGTTCTGTGGTCGGAATATGTGCGACTGGTCTGCTGCGATTTCCATTGGACGAGTTGTGTACACGGTCTCAAAATAAGATAATGCGAAACGGTTGACTACAATCTGTCCTGTGACTGTGCATATTCGTATTCTTGCGAGATTTTAAACATTCGAAATTGGATCGCGTCATATTTACGGATTGCTTTGGCAGTAACCGGAACAGTTCAAGTCAAATTTAATACATTCATCAAACGGGAAACATCCATGTGCTGGGTTGATTCCCATTTTTTGGTCACATATCGATCGACCAACGAGGAAACCGTGGTTGTCTAAGAATGTGAACAGAATAGATATCACGGGAGACCAATATACTGGACTATCGACTATTGTCGACTAAAATAGTATAACTCCGAAGGCTATAGAAACAGTACTGTTACAGGAGTGCGCATAATAATAGGGATGAGGCATAATGATTTTTTTTAATTACCATTAATATGGGTTAGAATGGGTTGCACTAAAGTGCGTTTCAATCTTATTTCATTCACAACTATCTGAACCAGGATTTGTTTTGTATACGGGGCGAGTCCATATCAGCACCGGAAACAAAATCGAGATACAAAATAAAAGATGAGCTCTTTGGTTTAGACAACGAATGAGAATGACTTGTTTCATGAGCCCCGAACCAGTTGATGCAGATTGTAACAATTTGTAAAACCGTATCTGCTGTGCTACCTTCATTTGAGTTAATTAAAAAATGACTCTCAGGTATGGGATAAACGTTGGCTCAAATTGCATCCAACAGACCTGTATTTAATGTATTTCAACTCTGCACTTTTCTGCTGCGTGTCTTATTGACTACATCTGGCGAGATGTAAAAATTGTCACTCGTAATCAGCCTCGTAATGTTCCGAACCCAGTTATAACCCCCTGGGAGGCTAGTGCTGAGATGCGCACAGTGTGATGCCCGCAGGAAGCTCGCAAATTTGGGTTGTGCTATATCGTGTCAAAACAAAATGAAAGACGGTCTAGCCGTATGTACCTGATGGTTCAGTGGATAGTATGCCCGCATTCCACTAGTGATATGGCGCATACGATCATAAGTTGGATCGATGGATTTCGCACTGCTGGTACAACTAACCAGATCGAAACAGTTATGTAGTGCTATCCAACTTTTCAGTTCAAAGTCCAAATGTTCTGTATAAGTAATTGATCGGCACGTATTCAATTTGTTACGCTCCTTTCTAGGTCACAATGTAAATCCAAAAGCAAGTGAAAGTGACACTTGCTTATTCTAGAAAATGATACCTTAACTCAAATATACATGTATATATATATATATATATATGTCATCCGGATGGTAACCTCAAACATTTACCTCCCCGAGGGTCGTGTATTCAAACCCCACCAATACTGCCTGACGTTTCTAATTCTGTGTTGAATATCAACCACTTTATATACTGTATCCTCTTTTCTGAAAACTGTATCACCATAAATTCAAGTGAAATGGGAAAACAAGAAGAAACAATGAAACTTGATAAGAAATTACATGTTGATCTTGTACGAATCCCATTATAATTGAAATCCACTCACCAATTCAAGCTAAGAACAGATTTAATATATTGATTCACACAATGAGCACATTTGTATTCACGTGTTTATGACACGTTACTATGACCAAATATATTGCCTAATATGAACACATCGCATACTTGCACAATTTCATTGCATGTATCCATTCAGTTACCTCTTGCATCATTTCCAATATGTTCGCAGCTTTTTCTGAAGAATTTGCGAATTGGTCACTTGTCAGACTATTGGATAGGTCTTGAACGCGAATCAGCTGATCCTGTAAATCAAAATACACATGCACGCATGTCTTTTTGTGTTTTCTAAGATGGCTTACTTATTCGTTTGTTCAAAGATTGCAATCTGCATCGAATTAACAGGTGATAGCTTTCACAAGATAGTAAGAAAGATACGTCAGTTAAATGCGATGAAAATAATTGAAATGGCTGACAAAGAGCACTAGATAACTACCTCGTCCCGTTTGGGACTCGTTAGAAGTGTGTACGTTTTGTGTCCCTGTCAGGAGTCTAACCGCGAATATTCGGGTAGGGACTTCAAACATTTACCCTTGGGTCGGGGGGAATTAACGATTTCATAAAGAGTCAAACCCACATCCAAGACCATCAAAAGTGATTGGTAACTCTGAACAATCGAATGGGTTAATCCCAACTTGCTGCTCCAAGAAGATATATAAGCTTTGCTGATCATATGACCGAGAATGAATTACACTCATTGAACTTTAATTGTTGCTTTCTGGAATGTATATCTTTGACATTGGTTCCCAAGTTAAAAAAGTTGATTTCCAGTTATCTTCTGATAAATTCAAAGTCATCTTTGAAAATGGAGAATTCTAGTTCTCCGTTAATTCAGTCCTTCGTTGTTTTTTTCCACAAGCTACTTGTTAAAACTCTTCAATTGTCATAGTCCTGATCCAACTACAGTACCCGTGATAGACGTTGCTCACAGTCGTGATCCCGTCACCCTGGCCAGAACCATTCTCCTCGCCCGTGTGGTCGCTGTTTTCTTCGGCCATTTGAAGATCACTTCCGTTAACACGTCACACACAGTAATCTTCATATCTTATCCCTATATATAGCACGCGCACACTGATACCACTCTCTGTGGTTGAATGTTTGTGTTAGTCAGAGAAGGAATTAGTACAACAGGGGCATGTCGGAGAATTCGTCCGTTCTCTAATTCAATCCCGGTTTCAGAATAGCGAGCAGAGAATCTTAAACCAATAGAGTTGAGTTGAACATATTGGCAAAATAGCCTATGACTCTGTGATATAGTCCTTACACTACGAAAAGGACCGATGGACTGAGAGACAGATGAACCTTGTATCTGTTTCTTAACAATTAATTAGACACATTTACCACACGAGTACAAAGAGGCAAACGGATCAATAACTCAACTGACAGAAAAATAGTGAATCAATTAATCCCTTAATGTCCAAAACGATTGTCAAATTGTTAGATTTTCCAATGTTGTAACACTGACCTGTAATTGAAATTCAATCCGGAGCCAATTCTCCTCGAACGTATCTTTGAACTGATTTTCTGCATCGTGCAATGCACTTGTGAATTGTCGCCATAAGCTCGGTCTGGAAAGTGTGGAACTGGGCCACAAGCTATCTAGCATGGTCCGATTTGATAGTCGAATTGCCATTCGACATATAGCCTAGTGACGAAACGGGAGGAGTGCATGAGTAAACCAGATCAGATGTAGCGTCTCGATTTTCATAAACGATCTAACGGACATTCTCGATCCATATACAATAATGTTTGCAGACGATGCAAAAATATGGAAAACGGTGACAAAACCAGAGGACTCGCTAGAACTCCAAAGAACACTTAATGCTGCCTATCAATGGTCGATCGAAAATGACAACACTGCAAAAGCACTTTCGTTGGATGTGGCAAACTGTGCCAGAGGAACAGAGATGTACATTTTCTGACTAATACCCACTGGAAATAAATCAAACACGGTGTGAGCATCAGGTCAGTTCAGTTTTGTCGATGTATTCGTTCGAATGTGTTTCCAACTCAATTTCAAAATGTCTCCCAAAATTTCCAAAACGCCGTGTGGGTATAGAATTCGAGCTAATTTAACTTCAATAATCTGGGAAAAATTTAATTATCCAATCAGATATTTCGATTATTCAGAGAAAAAACGACTGTGTGGTTATATGAGCGAAACTCATCGGACGAACGGGGCTCGAATTTGCCACCATACTGTACATTTATGTAAGATCCTACACGACCGGAACAGGTCCTCACTGGAGATGATAAATTTTGACTGCTCTTTGGTGGCTTTTCTGGTCCACGGAAGGCAGATTTTGAGTAGTTGAGGTGTAGCTCAAAAATAATCCCAGGTTTCCTTTTTAGCTGTTTAACCTTCTTTACATTTCGTTCCCAACCCCAATCCCTGCTATCTACTGTTATGGTTATTATTGTTGTGGCTTCAGCACCGTGACAGATGGTGATATATACATTTACCGACATCACCACATTACCATCATCACCTCTTTTCATGTCCTCAAACGCTTTGAGACCCTACCATATCGACGAGCAGTCGGACTGATGAGGGGCAAACTTAGTTCTTATCGTGTTCCAAAACACATCTGCATAGTCTGATAAAAAAAAGCCCGTAGTTTGGAATAAGCCAGTATTGGAAATAAGGTGCAAATGAAGGTCATTGTTTGTGTTCTGCTAAAAACATGCAAACGAATGATTGATCATTCCCGAATTTTTCAGCTTATTGTCCGTGAAACATCGAACTCGAATGGACACTGTACTGTGCCTCATTGCACAGATATGAAATAAACCCTGGGCGATTCACAGCGAATTGTAGAATGTGTGTCGGACAAAAGCTCATCACATCAAACAACAAAGGGAAAGTAGTGATCAACGGATATATCAAAGATCGTGGTAAACCTGCCTTCGGTTTCATAATGAAACCGTTTCAAGCAACCCGTGATTCCAGTTCATTTTCCTCAGACAATTTTAATTCTAATTAGTAAGATATATATCGATAGGTATTGGCGTGAATACGGATCTTTGAAAAATAACTTGGTCGCTACTTTGCTGTTTTGTTTGAAATGTGCTCTATGGGGGACTATTTCCGCAATTAAACTACCCTCACAAGATATCTGGTTGACAATCCTGACAAAGAGTGTTTGAGATCTCGGAATTAACTTGTCGGTAGCACAACATACATGGTTCGTAATGGAAACGGGTGTGATTCGATCATTTGAACTGAACCAATCAATACACAGCTGAACATGTAAAGCATATGAGAATGTACAAGGTAACCGTCTATGGACCGATGACAGCTCCGTCCACTTACCTCATATCGAATACGAATGTTTTTCACTTCCACGGCAATGCGTTGCTCGTTCTGCTTTGCCACAATCAATGATTTGGCCATCTGTGCGTATCCTTTCAGATCATCTGCCCTGCAGTTTAAGCGCTTTAGTTGTTGTAAAAAGGAAAACAATTTGTTAAAATTGCATTCCAATATATGGAGCAAAGGTTGCACAGAGAAATCGGGGCACGATCTGCACATCCAATAAAGGTTTATTGATTCTCATCCCCAAATAGCCTAATTTCTCTACCCAGTCAACTTCAAAGTCTCGACTTTTATCAGTAAATCATTTAGAACGTGCAATGCAGAATGTGCTCGGAGAGCAAAAGGTTAATCTTTCAAAGTAGACGGTCAAAAGAAAATCGATGAAAATGCACTCAAAGTTTCTCTCCTCTTCCTGCTTTTCATTTTTGCTTCCTTTCAACGAATACATAATGATACAATTTTCAACTGTACTTCGCGTTATCTCCTCAGCTATGTGCACAAGCATTTACCCGTGAAAGTTAGATCATAAAAATAAGAAACCTATGAACACCACAAACACACTTGAATAGGAATAATCAATGTAAGAGTCCAATATTGAATAGAGGGAAGGGAGAAAGAACATGTTTATTGATCGGAAACCCAGGGGCAGCCTTAACCGAGTGAGGCCAAACAAACTAAAAATTCTGGCTGATTGTAGAGATATCGGTTGTCACCTCAAATGCCTACGTCCGCAGTAGACCTATAAAAACCACCCAGTTTTCTGGTGGTATAACGCCCGGAATTCTAGTTTGCACACAACTGTAGAGGTTACGCTTATAACAGTTCAATTCAACCTGTTCCGTGATAATACTTGTTCTCACCTGTATGAAATTTTTGAAGAGACATCGATGTATGAAAATAAATTTTGAACAGTGGATAGTTGAAAGTTAACTTGGTTTTGATACTTGGAGACATGAAGGTGAAAGTTTGAAATGGTCAAATAATCTAGTAAATCGCATTCTGTTCAATGCGATCAAATGCAATGCACACAAATAAATACCATTCAACTGTATGAAATACTATCTGCAAAAATGTAATGTAATTCACTCGACACATTGCTCGAATACGTTGCGTTTGCATTCAAAATATAATTTTTTTTTCAAATACGTGAACATTTGGATTTGGGTACTGCTTATTTAAAATAGAACAACTCACCATTGGTACAACTTCTATCTATAATATCCATCAGATTTGATTGTTTTGTCAACAATAAATGAATATAGATATGATTTTATGATGATAACTCACGTGGGCACAGTTGATTAGTTCAGGCAAGTATATCACTTTTCTTTTCTTCTAAGGAACAATGTGAACATGCACCAAAATCTGGGTCTTTGAGCTATGATAAATGAGGAGATATTAACAAACTCATGAGTAGACATAACATGATTCTGAAAACAACCAAGTGACTGAGCACACAAGCATGTCACCCATGCGGCTGAAAGCTTGCCTGAAAACTGTTAAAAATGACTAATCCACAATTCGATGAACATAAACTTCAGGCTTTATGATCTTTTTACTAATTCTCAGACCTTCGGTTCTTTATTTTACTTTGGTTCACATTCCGAGTTGTTTTTAGCATGCTAAACTTACTTACCGTGATCATGTGTGTGAGCTCGGCTACAGTAGTTTCCTCTTGTTTGATAAACACGGCTACAAACTGTGAAACGCACTGAGACAAGGCATCTGTAAGTTTAGCGAAGAGAAAATCCTTCAGTGGGCTGCACTCAATTCCAAAGATACGTGGTGTATCAGTCCATGTTGAACTCAATGGGAAGCATTGAATGGTTTCACCTTGATGAAGTCGATCTAAAAAGTCAGCTGACTTCATGATTGCGACCTGAAAATAACGCAAACATTATACGATTTAATTAAAAACGTTAAATTCAGAGAAGAAAGATTTTAAATAAGAGAAGAAAGTTTGTTTTTATGAGGTTTATGTTGTCAACTTCAACTCATAGTTTTTACATTTAATTCGAACTCGATTGTGTGTAACGGTTTGGGATCGATGATATATACTGGTTCGGACCCAATATTATTCATACCTCATCTTTAGGCGTCACCAACATTTAGGTTTGTTTCCACTGCGTCAACCATTTGCCTTTTATGCCCAATACAGAAGTTAGTCCAAGGTCGCGGAAGTAAATCTGGTATATGTTAATCCGTAAATATGTAGATGGTGTATTGACTCGACTGAAAAAATTAATCACGCCTCATGTTTTGCTCCGGTTCGGTTCGATTAACTGTGCATCCATGTGACCCATTACACAGATGGCCTTTGACCACGCCCCGATTTGGTCCGAAGATATACTTTGTACGTTGTTGTTATTGTTCTCATAACGCCTCTAAGTGTTCCTCGTCCCACTCATTTGTGCGTCATTTACCTTATTGCCCTTGAACTCTCGCTGTTCCAAGCTTGCCATTCTCGTGCGTCATTACATACGAACTAGCCTGGATCCGTTCCCCCATCCAAGTTTGGTTCTAGTTCATTGTCATGTCGTCATCTTTATGTTGACCTTCATATTTGATCATTCGCTTCACTTGCTTAGAGGACTGCTTTGTTTCATAGGATCCCGTGAACCGTTTGTCTTGCACTGACCAATGACTGTGCTTCATTATCGAGCACTTGCAATTGGTGTTTCTATCCCTTAAATTGTCCCTTTTCTGAGCCTAGTTTGCCTGCTCCGCAGGCGCTTTGTTCTACGCCTTGACTCGCTTTGTATCTTGTTCTTGTACCGTGGAGACCGGATTGGCCCACAATTTAAGGTACGGTTTTTATTTTTGTACATTTTTATCTGCTTATATTACGCGTAGATTACCGACTTCTCCTTATCTGGAATCGGACTTGGGGTTCGTACCTACGAGTTCTTCAACCACTGGACGACAGACAGTCCGGTACAGATAGTGTTAATCAATTTTAATGTTTTCTTTATATTCCATTGTCCTTATTCAGCATTTGTAAACTGTGCTTTTGATTACGACAAAATTCACCAGTGTATTTGTTCCGTAAAAGTTTCCAACGGAGGGTAGTGCTGATATGATCTAAGTCCGTTACCCTCAACAAGCTCGCCAAGATGGGTCGTGCTAATATATCGTGTAAACGAAAAATAAAAAGCGATCTGATCAGCTTCCCGGTGGCCGAGTTGGGTGGCATTCTTACGTCCTGCTTGTGAGTTCCCAAGCTCGGTCGATAGATTCACACTGCTGATGAGATCCAACCAGGTCAAAACAGCTGTTCAGTGCTCCCTAGCTTTCCAGTTCACGCTTCATATGCTATTTACACGACGAATTTCTTATATGACAAGCGATATACTTCGAAAAAAAAACTTAATTCAATAAATGAAAAATGACCATTGGACACATCGAAAACAAAGTCCGGTAGGTGAAACAAGCAGTTTTTCAATAAATTCATATTGAACTAAACCATCGCTCATTGAAACGTCACAGCCTAAATCATCTAGATACCCATCACAGGAGAATCACGCAATTCGAAAAGAATATTGTCCAAAGGGAGTGCACGATGGAGTTACTTTCCGAAGAACAAAAGTTTATGTTCCAATTGATGATTAATCAAGTAGTCTCAAAGTGTACCCAAAAGAAGCCGCTTAAACTATTACGCGGTGTTTCTAAATCCAAACCTGTCGGTCATTTTCCGGATCAGCCCGAAAAGTGTGTGCATGATTTCTCAGACATGAACCTAGACCAAGTCACGCTTGAAATCCTATCACTGGGACCACAAGTTTACTGCCCAAGACGGAGAACAGACGAATTGGAAGTGGACGTGCAGGTCGAGAACCTGTATAACCAAAGGACGGATCTAGCACCAGTCTCCAGTGAGGACCTGGATATTTTGAAAAGCACGCCGGTCTACTGTGCACAACGATATCACAAACAGAAAAATCGAAGTATCTTGACATCGGAACACTTACAGAAACTGAAGGAGTTGAAAGCGATTCCGGAACTACTTATTACTAGACCAGACAAAGGAACCGGGATTGTTCTAATGAAAAGAGAGGATTACCCAGAGAAAGGGAGTAAATTTCGACAGGATACGGGGAATAAAGACAGAACAGAACTGATCCAACAGCAAATGACAAAGTGCTTGAAATCCCTGAAAGAAAGTTACCACATATCAATGGCAACTTTCGATCTGCTAAAACCACATGACTCGATAATACCACGATTATATGGCCTCCCAAGAGTACACAAACCGGATTTACCAGTAAGGCCAATCTTGGACTTATCGAACTCCCCATATCATGCAACGGCCAAATGATTAGTGCGATTACTAAAACCCGTCAGACAACGAATTCGCGCCTACAGTTTGAAGGACACATTTGAATTCGTCGAACAGGTCAAAAACCTTAACAATTCATCACAAACAATGTACTCACTGGATGTGACCTCCCTATTCACGAACGTCCCACTTCTAGGGACTATCGAGTTCCTATGCGAATACAAAGCAAAAAAACATTTCGAAACCAGAATACCCCTTCCCAATCTGAAAGGGCTGCTGCTTCGGTGCACATTTGGCGTCCAGTTCCTGTTCAATGGTCGCATCTAACAACGAACTGACGGAGTCGTAATGGGATCTCCGCTGGGACCATTGTTGGCGGACATATTCATGGGTAAACTCGAGGGTACAATTTTATAAGACAAGATACACGAATGCAGCGTGTACCGCCGACATGTGGATGATATATTTTTCACAACAAACCAAGTATCCAGCATTGAATTGGTGCTAGAGACTTTCAACGCAAGCCACAACTCAATCAAATTCACTATCGAGAAAGAGTACAACGACCGAATCCCTTTCCCGGATGTTCTACTTATCCGAAACCAAGATGGAACTATCCAGAGAGGAGTATATAGGAAACCCACATGGACGGAAAAATATATGAACTTCAACAGCTTTGTGCCTTTGAAACAAAAGAGAAATTTGATGAGATGCCAAGCTATGAGAGCTTGGAAAATTTGCTCTCCCAATGAGGTAACCGAGGAACTTGAACACATCAAAAACCTTCTTCAACGGAACGGTTATCCGGATAATTTCATAGATAAACATCTAACGGAAATACCCGGTTGTACAAACAGTCAACAAGAAACCACTCTACCTGAAACTACCATTCAAAGGTGATAACACGGCTGAGTGGCTTACACGAGGGATCAGTGAAGCGTTGCGTCAAACGTTTACAACAGCCGAACTACGCGCAAATTTCACTACGTCCTCAGCAATACGTTTCCATCTCAAAGATAAACTGCCTCCCGAAGCCGCATCTATGTGGCTTTACGTGTTCACTTGCTCCTGTGGAGCGAGCTACATCGGTCGGACTACGAGGCAGCTATCGAAGAGAATACGAGAACACCAACCCTGCCGGCTGAGACGGTGAAACTAGGACGGCGAAAAGTGCCATCTGACAATATACACTGGAGACACGGCACACTATCAATGATGATCAAGCTTTCCACATGATTTACCACACACCATCATTGCCAAAACGCCAAAACGGTTTATCATTCTATGCGCAGCCGAGGCGATAGCTATCCAAACATTGGATCCCCCCTGTGCAACCAAAAGCAGTTCGTTCGGGCTCTAGCCTTGCCCTGGCCTCGAATGAAGAAATCCACTCTACCCCCGGGGGACGCGCGAACGAACTAATCGAGATGAACATCAGGTAAACAATCCTAGCATACACTCTGTACTTAGTTAGTCTGATGCTATCAAAACCAGATCGACGAACCCAAATAACCGTATATAATTTTTAATAGTCCGTTGATTAATTTATCGAAAAACATCTTGTTTCGCCTACCGGACTTTGTTTTCAATTGATTCAATAAGTTAGTGAGGGTATGAGCTGAATCCGCGCATGCAACAGTTCATGACCACCTTCCCACTTGTTTCTGGCTATCGAATTATCGATCCAAATTGTCCCGACGTCCATGACTATACGATCGATCGGGTTCAACCATTTAGTTAGTTTATTTTTAACTAAAGATCACTCGATCAACGCCCAAGTTCAGCCCGTTCCCAGTCTTCACTCCTCCTCTTTCCCCGGAGGACAGACCCAACCGGCTAAACGTTCACCTCTTTTCGGTCACTCACTCAACAAGTACTTTTATTTGTGCGGATAAATTAGTTCATTCTCACCGAAAGAGGGTTCTGACAGACTGCGGTTAAACGAATAAAGTGTCACTGTCAAACATTAATCACTTTGTAGAGTTCCCAGCAGAATGCAATTGACTGGATTTGAAGGTACAACGGAGGCATTTGGGTTTGAAAATAGAATCGATCCGTTCCGAAGTTGTTAGTCCTTCGCAAAAAATTAATGGATTTTACTTGCGACGAGCCAATAATCATAAGCATAAATAAAAAGGAAATTTCAATATATTGGACTAATATCCCTTATTATAGCAAAAGAATGATGATAGTATTATAGTTATTCACGTGCTATCAGGGGAACTTCGCCAAAGAAATCCACAATGACAGAGCACTAAATTTAGAAAACCTGAACGCATACATTTTGTCATTATTAGTTTATCTACTCATGAGTAGCATAAAGGAATATTAGCAAATAAGTTCTTTTTCGGTGCTGCATCAGCTGGCCTAATACACTATAACTTCGAATGAATTTACCGGTTGGTGAGAGTAGGCAGATAAATTGTAATGATTTCAGGGTTTAGAAAGAGATGATTTAAGTGTGACAATTGGTGTGCTTATTATTTGTTTTTGCAAATATGTATGCTACTTACTACAACTTATTATATAGATATATATTCTTAAATCATGGTCAAAGTGGAAAAAAGAGCATCCTCGAAATCCATCCAAGAAAGCACCTTTCGCAATCGATGTGTAAACGGCATACGTGTGTGCGGTACTGACAATTTTCTCCGTATCCTATTGAAGAACCTGCCTGACCAGCAGAGTTAACAAACTTTGCTCTTTTGAGTCTTATTTCCTTCGCAGATATGCGTATCATCTCACCTCCTGTCAATCTGTTATAAATTGTGCTGTATTTGGCTAGTTGATGCAACACCGAAAACCAGCTGGTTTGTTAGCATTATATTTTCATGACCATGCAATCAGGAATATTTCGCCTACTCATGAATACTTGACGCATAAAACAAAAATAAGAACATCGATCGCTAGGTGATTTTCGTCTGCAGGAACAGGACAACTTGGACGTACTTTGACAGGCTTTTTACC